>BHEV01018114.1:0-34320 GCA_004319985.1 Emydocephalus ijimae
TCCCCCCCTCCCACCTTTGTCATGACAGCCCAGAGAAATAGCAGAGAAAGAAGAGAGGAAGATATGTTGAGGGCTGACAACCGGAGACAAATTCCTTGTGGGTCCAATCACACTTGGCCAATAAAGAATTCTATCTATCTTTTTCAGAACATCATATTACACGGATAGGTCCATTTATAAGGAGTCTATTTGGGGCTGATCCAGATAAAACAGTTGCTAGTTGGAGGCTGCAATCGTCTCCACAGGTCAAGGTGTATCCCCAAAATTGACACTGACAATCTCTGCTGGAGTCCTATGAGTGAGTGGAGTTGTCCACAATGTAGTCATATTAATAACTACATATACAATAATTTAAAATGCCCCTTATGTAGTAATCATTTGTAAATTCAGGCAGCAAATCTTTATTATTTTGCTAACAACTTGGACAGATAAACTAAGCTTGTGTGTGTGTGTGTGTGTGTGTGTGTTTGTGTTTGCATATGCATTCACATTAGCAAATCTGGCTGCAAGTGACTGTAATTTGTATGTTAGTGCTGAGCTGTTACTTTAATAGCAGATTAAGTTATGAGAAAGATGGCAAGACCCAATTAAATTAAATACAGCTTAGAAATGTAGAAAATTTTACAAACTTGTTTGCAAGTGACATTGCATCCAGATACAGAGAATCAATAAGATAATAAAGAGCCTATGACCTGCATATTTTTTGCAAACTACAGTTGTCCTTTTTTGACAATCTGCTGAGGAAATACCAGGTTACTTATTTAGCTTTGCTTTTATCTTTGGGGCCATTGTATCCATTTTTTGAGAAAGGAAAAAGATATAAATACCAGCAGGTTGATGATTTTTAGGGTTTTGGGAAATTTTCCACTGTGGAGTTTCTCTTGATTTTATTTATTTTGGGGGGGAAAGTGAAAGAGGTAGAAGGAAAGTGGCAACCTTCCAGCCCATGTAGCAGCTGGGAAGCCTGTAAAAAAAACAATCCACCATCCTGATTGTATGTAGCCAATGGAATGATTGGACTGGATCATTGCAAACCAAGTGTTTGTTGGGTTATAGCTACTACATTGTCTTGATGACATTTGTAAAATAAAATTGCCTAACCAGACTGCTTCAAAGCTAAGAGTTAGTCTCCTTGAATGCTTCTGGGTCTTAAAAAGAATGGACAGTGAACGGCTGAAGGCCAGCCCTTCACTATCACATGGTCTGAACTGCCAAAGAGAGAGAGAGAGAGAGAGCTGTGGTGAGGTTCTGCGTGTAGAGTTTCCAGGTTTTCTGGAAAGGTTGAATATGAATGAATGGGAAAGAGAAGCCAAGTTTGTGAGTTGATCCTGAAAGAAAAATAAAATGAAATAAAAAATAAATGACTGGGATATGTGCATGAAATGCAAAATTGACATTCTAAAGCTCAGACTCCATTTCTATATTTATTTTCAGGTTGAATTACTTGAATTTTAACCTTATTGGTTTGCTTTTCTGTGGCTTCTGTTAAAATAGAAAAATGAATTCAAATGAGTTATTCCCACCTATTGAGCAGACTTTCTTGTTCAGAAGCTATATACCCTCAGTTGAACCTCCTTCTCAAATCACAGCAATCACAAATGGGAAATCTGATTGCCACCTCCTGTGCTTCCTTGGCAGTGTGAACTGTACTTGCAGGCATTTCTGAGCATTTTAAAAGATTAACCATGGATGTCTTGATATAAAACCAGCTGTATGATTTGGATGATCTTTGGGTAGGGCTGGGAAGATTGGAGATAATGATAAACAACATGTCTGGTTTGTGTATTGTAGCATTTAAAGTGGCTTCCAACTGGTTTTCAGTTTCTGTGATATAATCATGAGTAGTAATTTTTAGCTTCAGCTTGTTAGGAGAAGAAACTATAGACATTGATTCAGCTGAAATGATAAACTAATCACAGAATAAATTTCCACAGCTCAAAAAATAAATAAATAAACAAACTGAGTGACATTTTGATTTATCTTTCTTTTTAATACCGGTATTATCCCAATGTTTCAAAATTAAACTTCCATTTTTATCATCGGCGTATCTTTTCTTTTTAGATAACTTGTGGAATGACCAAAATACAGAAGGAGAGATCGACCTTCCTTCAGGATGGAGGAAAATCCATGACTCTTCTGGTACTTATTACTGGCATGTGCCCACAGGAACCACTCAATGGCAACACCCTTCTCGCACTTCTGGTTTGGGTCATGCTGGGGAAGCTGCATTTCCAGAAACGGTACTCTTTGACATACTATCAGTCCTATTACTATTTACTCATCCTATTACTATCAGTCCTATTATTATAAACTGGTTAAGTCATATGACATATGTGTCACAAATGATGTACAATGTCATTTTTGATGATATGCCTGGGGCTGCATGAGAAGGCAGTGTACTGTTGTGCAGCTTCTAAGCCTCCAAAAAGCATGCAAGAATGGTGAGTGCTTTCCCTCTCTTTTTGGAGGCTGCAGAGCAGTCACCATGGCTATTATAAACTGTATCATCATGACACTCTGGGTTCACAGAAGCATGACTAATTTATGTTGAATAATCTCAAGAATTGTGGTTTGTAAATTACAAGTTATTACTTAATGTTATATGTGAACCCAATCATTAGACTTACCCAATAAACCAGTAAAACAAACCATAGCTCAGGACTGCTTATATATCCATTCTTGCTGTTCACCAACCGGGAACTCATTCCACCATAATTTTGATTGTTTGTTCGGGTGTGTCAATAAATGCAAGCAGAAATCTTTTACAGTGGATAAAAATGTGGAAAAACAGCATGTTAATTCAGCTCTTCCAATTCTCCCAATGGATCTGCATGGTCTCCCTTTTTCCTATTGAGAAAGAAAGATTTCTAGTTTTCAATGCCAAAATCACCTACTATCTCCACCTGAGTGGAGCAACTCAATCACAGTTCAAAACAATGTTCAAAAGAAATAGCATTAGAATGTTAATTTCATTTGATTATATTTGTTTGACCTACTTCATTTTATGGGATGGGATGGGTTGGGATAGGATAGGATAGGATAGGATAGGATAGGATAGGATAGGATAGGATAGGATAGGATAGGATAGGATAGAATAACTTTATTTGGCCAAGTATGACACACAAAGAATTTGTCTTCAGTACAGAAGCTCCCAGTGTACATGCAAAGCTACAGAATAATAATCACAATCATCATCATAATACCAATAAGAGTAGTGCAATTCCCATTACAGCTCTTCTGAAGCATGAATGGGTGTCTCCGACACCCACACCTCCCTCACCCATCTTACTTATATTTCAGCCAGGGAAGGGCTTGTTAATGTCTCCTTCTTTTCCTAAATAGCTGGCCCTCAGTCCTGCATTACTCTCCTCTCCACACTTCTCTGCACATATGCGCATCAAGGACAGGGCCCAGCTGTTCCTCCCCCTCACTCATCTCAGGCCCCAAAAACAGCTGTCTCTCCACCTGAGCGTGAATACATGGGCCCTACTCTGCATCTGGCTTTGAGACCTCCTGTTCCTCAGAGCCTTCTACTGGCTCTGATAATATCTGATATTAACACTGTTGAGAAAGTCCAGAAATATTTCACAAGAAGAGTTCTCCACTCCTCTACTCATTGCAGAATACCTTATGCCAACAGACTTGAAATTCTAGACCTAGAAAACCTAGAACTACGCCGCCTTCGGTCCGATCTAAGTATAGTATATAAAATGATACATTTCAATGTCCTACCTGTCAATGAATACTTCAGCTTCAACCATAACAACACAAGAGCAAACAATAGATACAAACTCAAGGTTAACTGCACCAAACTTGATTGCAGGAAATACGACTTCAGCAACAGAGTGGCCAATGTCTGGAATACTCTACCTGACTTTGTGGTTTCTTCCCAAACCCCAAAAACTTTAACCTTAGACTGTCTACTATTGACCTCACCCCTTTCCTAAGAGGTCTCTAGGGGGGCATGCATAAGCGCACCAACGTGTCTACCGTCCCTGTCCTATTGTTTCTTTTTATTCTTCTTATATGTATCCATTTCTATCCATAACTATGTTTATACTTATACCTGTTATCTTGTAAGCAATTGACAAAATAAATAAACAAAATAACCCAGCCCTCCCTCCACTCCCACTCATCTCCTCTGACTCCTCTGATTTGACTGCCATCTCCAAACTACAGTCGACGAACCACAACACTGAGTTTCTAGCCTGGAGCCTTAACTATTATACCAAGCTGGCTCTCCCCTCTACCTTATTAATAGAATAAAAGTAAGAACAGCCTATAGAAAATAATGGAGATATCCTAGATGTTAACCTCCTGTAATAGATAAAGAACTTGGGGATAAAATGGAAGTTTGTTGTTATAACATGTTGACGGTAGTAATAATGCTTTCGTTGCAAAAATGGAAAGATATATTAATTCCCACAATGGAAGATTGGTTGGAGAAACTGATGCAAGTAGTGGAGATGATCAAATTAATTGTTTTGATCAAAGAAAAGAATATATCTATCTTTGTTTCTCCCTGGAAACTGCTTCTGGATTTTGAACTTGAAATAGAAAAAAGGTGAAATGTTGACTTCGGGATTTACTGATTAGACACCTTTTTTTGGTTATAGAAATGGCTAGTAAGTATACAAAGTAAAAGTTGAGGCTGTAACATTATTATGTTCATTCTACTCCACTGAAGAGTCAGAAGTTAATGCTTTTTTCCCCTTTTTTTTCCTCTTCGTCCTACCCTTTTCCCACTATTTTAGTTTTCATTTGTATTTTACACTGATACATTTAATAAAATTTTATATAAATTATATATAAAAGGTTATAAAATTATATATATAAAGATTATATATAAAATACATTTGGAGCAGTAAAAGAGGAAGTAAAGAAGGTAAAGAAGAATATATAAAATATGAAGGAAAACCATTGTTGCTTCATTTGGTCTTTGACATTTCTGGAGAGGATAGACTAAGTCATGACTTAGAAAGAATATTCCCATGTAACATTCTGCTTATAGGAGCCCTAAAAAAGTATCCTAATATTTTTCCAGATGAACGAATTATCAGGAGAACCAAGGTAATATAGTAATCTTGATGATGGATTGGGCAACTGTAGGGCAGTCATTCTCTCTCAGTCCAACCTACTTCACAGGATAATTGAGGGGAAAATTGGAGGAGAACCATCTTGGGTTGTGAATAAAAAGTAGGACAATAGCCTCACAAATAAACAAGCTTGAGTTTATTTTCTGTTCTTATGCAGGACCTTCAATCTGCTGTGGTTAGATGTGTGCCAACAGAGACGCTTATCCCAAGCCCAGTGACTTCATTCTCCAAGAGGTAGGCTTGTTAATGCAAGCCCCTTTATGTGAGCTGCTAGGTACAGGTGGTCCTTGACTTAAAACCACAATTGAGCCCCAAATTTCTATTGCTAAGCAAGACAGTCAAGTGAGTTTTGTCCCATTTTACACCTTTCTTGCCACAGTAGTTAAGCGAATCACTGCAGTTGTTAATTTAGTAATATGGTTGTTAAGTGAATCTGGCTTCCCCGCTGACTTTGCTTGTCAGAAGGTTGCAAGAAGTGATCACATGACCCTGGGATATTGCAACTGTCAAAAATACATTCAGTTACCAAACAACTGAATTCCAATCACGTTGACTGGACGCTGGAATAGTCATAAGCATGAAAAACAGTCATAAATCACTTTTTTCAGTTCCGCTCTAATTTCAAACTGTTCAAACTAAAAGAATGGTTGTAAGTCTAGAACTACATCTCAGTGAAAGAGATGGAGTGCCTGCACATAACTACTTTCTTCTATGATGTTCTTATAAGTAACACAGATCATTTGCTCAGATGCCCAAGGAAGTAATTATAATTCATTTTCTTTGTTCAGTTTTTTTTTCCCAATTAAAATGATGCTCTTCTGCTCCTATAGGTAGTGCTCAACTTACCAACAGTTGGTTAGCAGCTGTTCAAAGTTATGATGGACCACCCAAAACCTGATTTTGAAGTTACAACTGCTGCTTGGCAATCCACCAGCCCTTATGAACAACTTCAGGAATGCTTCAGAAATCCACCCACCTATGTTCCCCTCATCCCCCCCCCACCACTGGGTTCCCACAGGCTTTGGACTTGCTTCCCACCTTGCTGGGTGCCACACCCTATTCCCAACCCCCCCACCCCATCCCCGGTCACCAATCGGTCACAGTTGCTTACCTTTTACTTCAGATTTCCTTCTGGAAGAAGCTGCTGGACTGCGTGGCTTTCCTACAGAGTGGAAGCCTCGTGGCTTCATCCTAGAAGTGGCGCCAATTTGGGACTGGCTGCAATGAATTGTGACCGCTCCAAAATGGCATCCACTTCTAGGATGGTGCCACGCAGCCTCTCGAGGCTGAGGGGCAGAGCAGCCTGCTGTCCTTTCCCTATGCAAACCCACGATGTGGGAAGGCCATATGGTTCAGAAGGAGATCTACAGTAAAAGGTAAGTGACCAATGGTGTCTGGGGGTGGAAAGGAGGGTGTGGGGCTCGGTGGAATGGGAAAGCAGCCCCAAGGTCTATGGCGATCCAGTAGGATGGAAAAGCAGGCCCAAGGCTTGTGGGGACCTTGAGGGGTTGGAAGCAGTGCAGAGAGTGGGGGGGGGTCTTGTGAGGACCAGGGCAAACCACCTGTGAGCTGGGGAGGTGCTTTCGTAAGGGCTTGGGTTAGTACTAGGGCTCCCAGGATCTCCTCCACCTTTGAGGCACCATGTGCTCTGTTTAACGACCCACATGGTCACTTCACGTGGAGTAGGAATTACATGGGTACCTCACTTAATTACCATCACAATTTGTGACTGTAACGGGCAGACTCCATTGTGGTTGTAAGTAGAGGGCTACCTGTATTCACATAGAAAGAAGTTTATTGCTGTTCTAGATTAAAGAGAAAAAATTTCAGTTGCAAGATCTGTCTGCCCCCTGCAATAAATATTCAGCCACATTCAGTCACTTTTGGACTCAAATAGAATGTATGCTAAATAGGTAGTCCTCGACATACACTAGTTCATTTAGTGACTGTTTTAAGTTGCGACAGCACTGAAAAAAGCGACTTCAGACTATTTTTCACACTTATGACTGTTGCAGCATCCCCATGACCACATGATCAAAATTCAGATGCTTGGCAGCTGTTTCATATTTATGACAATTGCAGTGTCCTGGGCTCATATGATCACCTTTTGAGATGTTCTGACAAGCAAAGTCAACAGTGATTTGTCTCTCATTTGTTTTGAGAATGAACAGAAACTTGTCTCATTTATCTGAGAATATCTATATTGCCACTTTACTTGTTTTCCCTGTTGCAGGACCACACTGGCCTGGCACGAGGAGGATCTTCATCGGGGCAACCCAGAATCTGGTTCCAAGGTACAGACTGGGGTAGTTGGGGGACATGAAGTCATTCAGCTCAGCTGCTTTACTGAGGAAAAAGCTTTCTTTAGGATAAGTAGAACGAGTTTAGTATTGTCCTTTTAAAATGTCATGGATTTGCCCTTCTTTGAACCTGCCATAAAATTCCAAGGACAACCTAATCTTTATAAGTACAAAGAACTCTAATTTTAGAGGAGCAAGTTTATCACTCTTCTGTATTGCTCTTCTAATGGCATCTCAATTCTACACTTTATAGTGCATCTTTAATATCCCTTACAGCATACTCAGGTCGGCCAGTCAAATATAGGTCAGTGGGACATGTTGCTTCATAAGCTTAGAACTGAAATTTTCTTAACAAGTTTTGACAACTTTTTGTTCATATAAAAAAAATACGTAAAGGAGAGAGAGTATAAAATAAACACTGTACAAGCTAACAAATTAACTAAAGATGAAAAAATGCTTAGAAGATTTGGCAGAAGTCAACAGACTTTACTTTAATGTAAAGTACATAAAGAAGTGGAAAGAGATATTTATTTTGTTTCACACATTAAAGAAATGCCTTTTCTAAAATGAAGATTGTTACAATATAGGTCGTGCTTGTTTATGTGACTGTTTACTGTAGCAATCTTTTGCTTTTATGATGGTGATGAAATAGTAAGTTTGTGACCAAACTTCACATTTATGACCTTTGCAGGTCTGTAAAGCAAAGCTGTCTGTCTGTCTGTCTGTCTTATCAGATTTCTGAATTCTCCCTCAAAGAGGAATTCTGGGCAGTGTACAATAGAATAGAAAAAATATATATACAGCAAGAGCAGGCTTATATACTGCTCCACAGTGCTTTATAGTCCTCTCTAAGCGGTTTACAGAGTCAGCACATTTCCCCAACAATCTGAGTCCTCATTTTATCGACCTTGGAAGGATGGAAGGTAGAGTCAACCTTGAGCTGGTCAGGATTGAATTCCTGACTGAGGTTATAGTTAGCCTGCAATATTGCATTCTAACATTATGCCGTCAGGGCTCCTGAAAAAAATTTTATACAAAAATTAAAATGTTAGAATTAAATTTTCAAAATTAAATGTTATAGGGAGGCAAGAATAATTAATTCTTGTTAAAAAAAATCAATTAAAAAGGCGGTGGAAGGACTCTCAGGGCAAACCAGCCCCACTGCTTCATGATCCTTTGGACTTCCCATATAATAGGATACTGGATGAATAACAGAAAACATTAAGGCTTTTCCATTATTTCATTATTACTTAAGCAGGGAGAAAAAAGTGTTTGCTATTATAAAGACTGGAGATTGGATGGAGTCAGCAATGGATACATTAGGAGTATCCAATTCCACACATAGAAATTGGACTGGGGAAGCAATCTTTTTCTCCATATAGCTCAGCGGTCCAGTAACACATAAGATTTATTAAACAGCTGAAAGAGGGTTGGAAAAACATTAGCTATATTTGATGCCTATTGATGTTGTCTCCCTCTCTGCCTCTCCTCTCCTCTTTTCCCAGTGCTTCGTTGTGCGCTCCTTAGGCTGGGTTGAGATTCCTGAGGAGGACTTGGCACCAGGCAAAAGCAGTATTGCAGTAAATAATTGCATCCAGCAACTTTCCCAAAGCAATTGTGACAGTTTTGGCCCTGCTGATAGATGGGGTGAGGTGAGTGCCTAAGGTATATAACCCCAGGGGAAAAGATCTGGGGTTTTCTTTTGTCCCTTGGCCTGGATGAAGTTGGCACCAGGGGATGTTCCCACTCATTTTCAAACATGTTTCTCTGTTCCATTGTAGGCTGATATCATTACATTTGACTAACTGGCTCTAGGACATCTTGACTTTCCAAATTGAGCTTTATTTTCAGTTTCTATCAATACAAAAAGTGCAGCCTTCAGGACAGAAAGTCAAACTAGTAAGTTAAACGAAATGGCTTACACCAAGAAGAATCACAGTGGGGTATAGCCAGGAAATAAAAACCTATTTGATGTTTTGTTATTTAATCATTTGAGCATATATGGCAGCAGAGAACAATTTTATGAAGTGCTGGACAGCGGCGGCAGGGGAGGGGGGAATTCTCATGGCCAAACCCAGCTTCCCAACACATTAACGGAGGCTGTCAGTTCAGCCTACTTCTTAACAGAAAGTTCACCCCATCAGAAATTCTAGAATGTATGAGTATGGCAGTCAGAGAAACAGTTGCAAGCTTGTAGAGTTGGAGATAGAGGAAGTTGGAGATGGAGAAAAGATAGGAAGCCATTGGAGTGACTCAACTGAAAGAAAAAGCAATCAAGAGTTTCCCAGCCATCAAAGCCAATTAAAATGTCTGCAGCAGAAGCAAGCAACCGCAGCTGTCTGAGACAGACTTAGAAAGGACATCAAGGGAATTAAAATAAAGCCCAGGCCCCAAATGAATCTCAAAGTAGGAGGCAAGTAAACAAACTGTCAGGTTATGCATTGCTTCAAACCCTTGAAAATCCTGAACTAAACCCCAAAGTCCTGGTAGGCTACTTGCAGGGAAATGTGGAAGAAGACCAAAAAAGGGGCCACATTCAGCGGACCACTAGTTCCCAAGATGCCCTAACCCAACTTTCCATAGACTAAACCAAAACAGACTGGGGAGGAACAGGAATACAGGAGGGAAAGCACCCTAATAAAAGTCCCTGTCCATAAATTGGCTCCTTCTGCTTTTATGTGTCTCTCTGAAAAAGCTATGCAAAAGGAATTTGAAGCACATGTACAGCATTACCATGAGATCCATTTCCATCTATCTGCTGTTAAATACTCCTATTTCATTCCAAACTCCTCCCCCACCCCCCAGACCTTCCCAACCGGTCTAAGCCAATACTAACAGGGAAGCGAGTGACCCATCTTCTGTACTGACTTGAGTAGGAAAATTCAAAAAATTTTGAAGGCAAAGCAACACTGCAGTGGCAACTGCTGGAATAGGACAAAACACTTGAAACAGTTTGGATCAAAATATGAATGCATCTGTTCCATTTCCCGCCCCCTCCATTCAGTGTGTCCACTTTTCAGAAACTGCCTAGACAAGTCCCTGCAGTTTTGTTGGCAAGCTTTTCAGAAGTGGTTTGCCATTGCCTGCTTCCTAGGGTTGACCCAAGTGACTAACCCAAGGTGACCCAGCCCACTTTGTGCCCAAGGCAGGATTTGCAGTATCCCTGTTTCTAGCTTGGTTACTTTAACCACGACACCAAACTGTCTCTCATTGGTGCCTTCTTCAAAACAACAAAACCAAAATAGTGAAAACACAGGTGCTCTATTTTGTCCAAGAGTAGATTGCAGTATTAGATTTATTTCAGAACTGTTTGGTGATGTAAATCTAAAGACTCTGTAAATTTAGATAAATTTATGCTGAGAGCTCATGCATTTCGTATAATGGGACCTATTCAATGACTGCTGTTAGACTTCTTTCCTGATTATATTGAGAGGGCTATTAAGAAGCCTTCATCCAGAAATGAGAGCCAAGGTGTTATGTTAAGGAACTTTCCCTTTCATTTCTATTATAGGATAATCTTTCCAGTCACAGCCTGTCCCCATGATTACAGCTTTTGCTAAACATGCCTTAGACAGAGGGATTTTCATTCCTGCACCATTCACTCTTCTCGGCCTTCCTTAACAGGGTCAAAACATGGTGATGATTCTCAAGGAGGACACAATGAACTTGGTGGATCCTTTGGACCACAGCCTCATCCACTGCCAGCCCATCATCAATATTCGTGTTTGGGGGGTGGGCTGCAACAAAGGCAGGTGAGTAATAATGGGTGGTTTGGAGAAAGGAGACCTTCTTACTGAAATCAAACTCCAAGGGCAACATTTCAGTCCACATGTTGTAACTAGTGAGTTATTAAGCTGCAGATGCTGTTGGGTGCAAAATATCTAGGATTACCCACCACCACCCTGACTTTCTCATGGGATCTTCTGCTGCTTCTTATCATGTTGGGATCACCATTTATTCCAAAGCTATTAACAAAGTAGCTGCTTCAGATACTCTCCATTAACCGTTCTTTTTTCCCCCTACATGCTATGCTTGATCAAGGGACAGGTAAGTTCCCCATTTCCTCCTGAAGCAAAGCTAGTGCTTGGAGCCCTACTCTTGCTCATTGGGCTCTCCTCTCCTTGCAGGGATTTTGCTTTCGTGGCCAGTGACAAGGACACGTGTGTGCTGAAGTGCCATGTCTTCCACTGCAATGTGCCTGGCAAGGCTATTGCCAAAGCTCTGCATGAAATGTGCTCCAAGGTATCCCTCCTGTCTTGTAGCACAGTTCTTTACATTTATACATAAACACACACACACACACACACATCACATGCATGTGCACCCAGACACACATATGCTACATATGGAAAGGTTGTGGGTCTGAGAATATACTTTAAGTGCAGCGTCAAAAGTTTTCAGTACTGAAACTAAGTAACAGATGTAACTGATGTTTCATTCTGCAGGAATGGGAGACAAAATGAATGTTAAAATAATCTTAGTCCCTTTATATACTTTCCAAATCAATGGAAAATTATTTTAAAAAAGCAAAGACTTTGCAAGTCTATCTCTGCATGATAATTCTCTGAAAATTGAAAGAAGAAATTGGGAGGGCAAAAACAAAAAAATACTGGAAAATTTTCCCCAAAGTTCCTTTTGATGTGTTGTAGCTTGGACCATCTCCTCAGATTATACAACTCGAATTATAGCATATACATTCCACTCATGCTTCCTAGCGAACACACCCAGGAACAGTGAGGGCGGGGAAGCAGAAACACACATATATCACTATGACATATTATTTCATTACATAGAAGAAGCTGGAGACCTTCCCTGTGGCCATGGCTGGAAAAGGGGCCAGAAACAATTCCAGAATCCTTGCAAGCCATCCATGCCCCAACACCTCCCTTCCTTCCTACTTTCCCCCAATCTTACCTGCTACTGTATCTGTTACAAGCTTTCTGTTGCCATATCTGGCAGCAGTGGGAGAGTTGTAACTTACTGATTATTATACAAATTTTTACAGCCTGCATCATTTTATTGTACTTCTGAATGGTTCCAAACTGTTTGTGTTGTTGGCTCATTGGTGCTTTCTGAGCTTAGTTGTTTCCTATAAACTTTTCATTACCCAACTGCCATTTTCCCCCAAAAAATAAGCATTAGGGCTTATTTTGAGTACATGGGAGGTCCACTTCATCTGCTTGCTTGCAGTGGGGCAGGAGGTTGTGTCGCACCCTAGTGCCACTGCTGCAAGGCAGGGAGGGTAGAGTTGCCCCATGTGCCCCCCACTGGCTTACCTTAGGGCACCCGCAGCCAGGCCACCCAGGCTCCAACCCTTAGCTCAGTCCTGTTCAGCAGGATCTCACGTGGCTGCCAGCCCACTTCTGCTTGTTTGCATGGCCACAATGGAGCAGGAAACTGAGTGATGTGCTGGTGACTTGGCTGCAAAGTGAGGCAGGGAGGGTGAAGCTGCCTGTACCGGTTTACCCCAGGGCCCCCACAGCTAAGCCATCCATGCCCCAACACCTGCCTTGCCTTGTGCTTGTGGCATCAACGTGTTGCTTGGTCTCCAACTCCATTGCAGCAACACAAGCAAGCAGAAGCAGTGGGAAGGCTGCCATGCAAGGTCCTGCTGGATGGGGCTGGTGGAGCTGCTTCCACAAGGTAAAGAAGGTGTTGAGGTGTGGATGGCCTGACTGCCTCAAGGGGGCCTTGAGGTAAGCCAATGCGGGGCGCATGGGGCAGCTTCACCCGCCCACCTCACCTTGCCACCGCAGCACTGCAAGTAACCAGACAGAGTGGGTAGCTGGCTGGCTATGCAGGTGCTTAGGTAGGATTTATTTTGGGGGTAGGGCTTATATTGAGCACATACAAAAAACATGGTAGGTCTTATTTTGGGGAAAACACGGTAGGTAACATCACACTAATGTTACTTTCTTGGGTACTGGAACATCTGCCAGCTAATAACCAAGTTTACAGAACCCCAAGAAGTCTACACTCTAACTCTGAACTGCAGATATACTCTTCTATAATTTATATTTGCAGAGAAGAAACTGGATGACGCACAAATGGAAACACTCATGCAGCAAATTGCATGGAAGAGCTAACATTGTTCTATCTGAGAATACAATAGCAGAGGAGAAGGGCAAAAATACACAGGATATCCTTAGAGGTAGTGAAACTATACTGAAGGATTAGTGAAGAAAGAAAAAGCAATTTTTATAATAGCTATGTTTCTTGGGGGTTTACCTGAAATGTATGTGGATAAGAGCAAAAGCTGAAGGCATAGGTTGTATTTCATTTCTTAAAACAAATGCTTGGAGATTAATTTGCACAGAAGGAATCAGCATAATGGTATAACACATGTATGAATATTGGTATGTGCTTGGACCTGGATAGCTTTAGATCAGGGGTCGCCAACCTTTTGGACCTCAGGGACCACCAAACTCATCATTTTAAATCCTGTGGACTAGAGACCATGGGAAAATTCCCCAAAAAGTCTGCAGGAAAATTCCCCACCCCATTTTCCTATTGATCCAATTGATCGTTCTTTATTTGGGATGGCAGGATACCTTCTCCGGCTCTGTTCTCGGGGGTGGGGAGAGACAGAGAAAGAGAGAGAGAGGAAGGGAGGGAGGGAGAGAGAGAGAGAAAGAGACTTTTGGCTTCATGCAAGGAAAGCAGCAGAAGCAGCAGAAGTCTTTCTTTCTCTCCCCCAAACTCTGCCAGAAATGAGTCTTTGTGAGACTTGTCGCGCCGGTGCAGACCCTTGGAACAGAAGGCTTTGCAGGGTCCCAAAGACTCATTTCTGGTGGAGTTTGGGGGAGAGAAAGAAAGACTTTTTCTGCTTTCCTGCGTGTAGCCAAAAGCAGAAGAAGAAAGAAGCGGAAAGAAGCAGCCCGGTGGCAGGCCAGGTGCGTGGAGCAAGTGGGGCAAGTTCCCCCCTCCTCTGCCCTTTCCCCCCTCCCCTCAGTATCTCATGTTGTTCACAATGCAAGCGACGCAAGCCTTGTGTTCCTATGTGCCATGTGGGTGACGCAGCCTTGTGTTACCATGCAGCCTGGATTAAACGCTTTGGGGGAGTGCTTTGGGGGTGACATTTCTTTGCGGACCACCAACATTTTCTCATGGACCACCAGTGGTCCCTGGCCCACTGGTTGGCGACCACTGCTTTAGATGATAACTATAGTCATCTGAAATGTGAAGATCTGGGAATGCACTTCTTGAGAGAGGTTTTGAACCTCATGGGATGACATCTGGCTATTCCTCTCTGTGGATTTGCAATAAGAATAAGACCAGTTCCATGGGTGCTCCTGGTGATCAGGGCAGCATTAAAAAAAGGCAGTTATATTCAGAATAAAAAACAGCAGATCTCAACAAATAGCAAAGCATGCAAGAAAGAAAGGGAAATTGTTTGATTATTTCTCCCAAGTTACTCTGTTTCTGATATTCATACCAAAAACAGAGCAATTTGGGAGAAATAAACAAATATATAGAATCAGAACAAGTAAAAAGAAAAGAGGAAAGAGTGGAGTGGAATTTTTTAAAATAGCACAGGAAAAGTTAATGAATTAGTTTTGAAACACTTAAGCAGTACCAAATGTGGACTTGATGAGGGCCTAAACCAATATTTTTCCACCTTGGCAATTTTAAGCTGTGTGAACTTTGATTACCAGAATTCAATCCTGAATGACTTCATGTACTCCCAGCATTCAATGCTGACTGGGGAATTCTGGGAGTTGAAGAGCACATAGTTAAAGTTGCCAGGGTTGAGTAATATTGTCCTAAGCTATACAAAGCTTGGAGGCCTCTTGTTGAGAAAACAGTGAAAACATATATAGGAGGTATTTAAAACAAAAATACTTTTTTTTTTCAAATGAATGCATGTACTGATTAAATGTTCATCATTTGGCAGGCTTGATCTCTCTCACAGATTATAGTGCTCATTCTGGAAATAATACTTATATAAAATCTTAAAAATAATTTTAAGATGCATTAATATATATAATGACAAAGTAAGTAATCAGGATCCCTTTTATTAATGTAATAATTCATTTGTAAAATTTGAAATATATATATGTGTGTGTGTGTGTGTGTGTTTTCTTAAGTTTTTGCGGGTACTTACATGTATGGTATTCAGCTTTGTTCGGGTATTTTCCCACGTCATTATAGTTGTGGTTTTAAAGTTGTAGCAACGTTTCAGCAGAATCTCATCTGCCATCATCAGGCTTCTGTATTGTATATTGTGACTGTGACTCACAGACGAACACAATACAGAAGCCTGATGATGGCAAATGAGATTCTGCCGAAACATTGCTACAACTTTAAAAGCACAACTATAATGACATGGGGAAAATACCCGAACAAAGCTGAATACCATACATATAAATACCCACGAAAACTTAAGAATATAGATATAGATATATACAGAGAGAGAGAGAGAGAGATTTCTAATTTTACATATATACATACATACATACAAACATACATTCCTACTGAACTATTTTCCCTTTTATGGGTGGCTACTCTATTTCTATTGTTCTGTATGTCTGTCTTCCTCATCTAAACAGATGTAAGTTTGCAAACAAGATTTGAGTTATGAACTGGATGGTAGCTGGAAGCCTGCCAGTACATTGTAGGTAGCAGCCAGCTGATTTTCTACATGTGGTTATGCTTATATTTTCCCTGCACAGTTTCCCTGTACCCCTCTGAAGGTAACCTTCTTCATGAGCAGGTTGAGTCTCCTATAGATGGTGGGCAGAACATTCCTGAAGTCCTAATGAAATTTGCCAGGCTTCCTGTCTATGACAATCATCCAATGTGCAACAGAGGGAACAGGTTTGGGAAGGAATGGGATGAATAAAGACATAATGGTGGTGACATATAATGGTGCCTTTAAATAATATTGATTTTAGACATTGCTCAGGAAGACTAGGTTTTATTTATTTAAATTACCACCAGGAAGAGTCTGTTTATTATTTTAATAAAGGAAAGACCACTCGTGGTCTACTGGAACCTTGATACAGATTCATTGATTCTCCAAGATAAATGTACGTTTCATTTTAGGAAGCATATATAAACAATACAAAGTAGCAAATTGGGACAGGATCAAAAAAGAACAGTGAAGTAACCAGAGATTGGGCAGTAAGACCTATGAAAAGCAACTGCAGAAGGGATATTTACATTTAAGAAAAGATTGTTGAAAGGCCTTCTTGTTACAACTCTGAATACCTAAAAGGATGACATGGAGAAGAAAGTCAAAAACTGTTCCCTAGGGTTCCAGAGTACTGGACAATGGATAATGGATTTAAACAACAGGAAGGCAGATTCCAAATGAATGTCAAGAACTGTTCACTGTAAAAAGGTTCTACAGCAGAACCAACATTCAAGAAACGTAATAGAATCCTCAACACTGGATGTGTCCCAAGCAGAGTTGAAGATGCCTTAATTTGGATTCATCTATTCGGTTGGGGGCTGGACTTGATGGCCTAAAGGGCGCCTTTATATTATGATTCTTTCAGTTTTCACCAAGCAGTACCAATTTGTAGTCATCCACAGTTTCTGTCTCACATAGCACCATAGTGGGAAAGACCAGTGGTTTAAAAACAAACAACAAAAAACAGACTTTTAACATCTTAATTTATTTTTTAAAGTCCAAATACAATTTAAATTTTTTAAAAAGTGGTATGCAAAATGAAAGGAGTTCTTGATAAGACTCTTCAAATACCTTATCAGTAGATTTAGCGATAGCATGCCACGTATCTCTATCTTAGCATACGAATATGAGAGTTTATGTGTACATATAACACACACATACATATATTTTTAATTCTAATTGAATTAGAGCTGCTTGAGTTCTTACAGGTTTCACAATTATGTATTAGATTTCTTGTGAAATAAAATGACCAAATCATTATCCAATTTTTTAATGAAAATCAGTCTGAAAAAAAAAATCTGAATTATTGCTCACCAGCTCTTCATTTTAGAAGAGATTAGAGAAGAACCAGGTTGCATTGATAGCAGAGTCATCTATAGTTCACCATTTGTTCCCTCAAAGTCCTGGAAACTGTATTTCTAACACTGCATTTGGCCTTTTTTGCAGTCACATCACATTGCTAAACTGGCGGGGGGGTTAGGAATAAATGATGTGAATCAGGACAGTCTGTTTTAAATTGATTGTGATTGTGCTGCAGTTAAAAACCATTAGAACAGAGTATTTTGGCCTTGGGAATACAGCAGTTATCTACTGTTCTTTAACGCAGTAGCTTCTTTTATCTGTCTCTCTTAGTGATTGAAGTCACCTCATTTTTGCTGATGATTCTTATTTCTAGTATTTTATGTTCTCTGTATAAACTGTTCCATCTTGTTTTCTTTGAGCAGGAGATCCTGCCCACCATGCATCTATGAAGAATCTCATTTCTTCATGTTTGTTGGAATCACTGTGTGATTTAATAGCACTAAATGCCTTATTTCCTCAACTTGGAATTAGATGTGCATGTTAAACTGAAAAGAACATTTGTAAATTTTGTTTTGTTTTTTCTGACTTTTTAAATTATAGCTTGTGTGCTTGGTCAAAAAGGGGCGGGGTAGTAACATTTCAAACCTAGAGGACCATCAGTTGGTATAAGAGGGTTACTTTTTATTATTGTAATATTTTATTTTTTATTGGTAGGAAAGTATTCAAGTTGTGAGATTCCTACCTGTTTCCTGAGGTAAAGGGGAAGAATGTTTGATAAAGGCATCCTCCCAGAGAGGAGGTAGCAACAGCAGAAAATAAAGCAAGAAGGCACAGCAGGGAATGTCAAATTCAGAGGACTACTGGGAAAGGCAGATTGACTTTTCACTTTACAGTTTCAGTTTATCATGACATGACATTAATGAATGAATCTACTGGGTACAAGCTGTAGAACAAAGAAAAAGAGTTAGCATGGAACCCTTATATATAGCACCTACTAAGGACTCAAGCTGTCCCAGGTGGAAAGCAAAATTTATTATTTTCCCTCTGGAACAATCTCGTCTATCTAGAGTTCCCTAGAAGTCAAACAATATGTTGAGAAGACGCCTCAAGAACAAATTGACAAAAGTTGGAAGCAGCGTGTAAGTAGGCATCCAGTTATGAGGCTGAGGGGAAGCATTGATGATACACCTGGATGCATTGCTACTATTTTGCTGCTATTCCCCTGAAAGGATAAACACCTATTTTAAATAATGGGGTTTTTGCTGTATGTGAATATTCTTGATGGGCAAAATCACTCCAATCTTCTTGGACTTGGACTCTGATTAGGCTAATTTAATTGAGGTGCCTCAACTAAACTAATCTCATGTTAGTTTGATGATGAGCTTGAGTTTGTGACTCCTGATGTAGCAGCTAGAGATTTCAAACCAACTTCAATCACCTAGATCTTCCTGCATTGTTAGTGTGGCCCAGGAGGTAGACCATGGGTCCATGGGATGGTATCAGCTTCTTTGGAGGGAATGAGGTGATTTATTTGGCCTTGAAGGAAGTGGTGGTGTGCTTCCTGATCAAGAAGCCATCCTTGTACCCAACAATTTTGGGTAATTATTGATCTGTCTACAGCCGTCTTTTGGGGAGAGGGGGTAGAATGTTGAAAAGGTGGTTGGACAGCAAAGGATCCTAAAGGAATCTATTATCCAAACTTCTTTTATTTTGGTTTCAGGCAAGGAGTTTAGTTTAGTTTAATTTAGTTTAGTGTCATTGCACCTCGTACAACAAAATTAAATGCCATCTTGGGTGTACATTATAACTATAAAAATAAAACACAAACAGACATCCTTCACATTCTATACAATTGAATTGAAAACCCCTGATATTGCATTAATATTGTGCTATACAGTAGAATTCAGTATAGTTACTGCCCTGGGATAGAAGCTGTTTTTCAGCCTATTTGTCCTTGTTTTTATTATTCTGTACCATCTACCAGATGATAATAGTTAAAAAAAAAACAGGGTTCCCAGGATGAGATGGATCTTTGAGTATGTTTTGAACTTTCTTAAGGCAGCGGGAGCTATAAAGTTCTTATAAGGAGGGGAGAGGGCAACCCATGGTCTTCTGGGCAATGACATTAACCAGTGGTGGGATTCAAATATTGTTGCCACCGGTTCAGTGGCCATGGTTTGGTGGGTGCGCTTTGCACTCATGCACACACTTTGCGTGCACGCGCCCGCCAAACATGCCCTTTGCGCAGGTGTAGAGGCATTCTAATTCACCTCCTGCAAGCCTGCACGATCCTGGTCACTTCAACAGCTGCCACGCATACTCTTCTGTGCCACCCAAAGCAGCTGTGCTTCAAATTCAGCTGATAAAAGTGAGTATGGGAGCCCGGGTGGGTGGGTGGGTGGACCCAGCAGCAGAGTGGCGGAGAGAACCAATTCGATCTCCACTGCTCATCGCCCCTACTGGCTCGCCAGAGCCAGGCCGAACCATTGACGTTAACCCTCTGGAGCGCTGTCCTATCTGCCACTGTGCAATTGGCAAACCATACAGAGATGCTGTAAGTTAAAATATTCTCTATGGTGCAGTGGTGGAAGGTCACCAGTAGTTTTTCATTCAGTTGTTGTTTCCTGAGAAGTCTCAGGTAGTATAATCTCTGCTGGGCTCTTTTGACCAGGGCTGTAGTGTGAGTACCTCAGGTCAGTTCTTCTTTTATGATAACATTTATGAGTCATTATGGAGATGGATTTCATCATATAACTGAAGCTTTTTTTGTTCATACATAATATTTACGATACTTTGTGAACATCCCTGGTAGTCATCAAAATGTACAAATTGTGCAGCTTGGTCTCATTTTGTGAACTTTTGTCAATAGAGGTCCCACTTGGTTGATGCTTTGAAAAAAATCTTTTGAACCATGCTCTTCACAGGCTTCATCAGAACCAGATTTCTAGTGGTTGATAGTCGATCAGCAAAGTGCCAATTAAGCTTGTGCACCTGTTAGTAAACTCAACTAATAAGAGGATCAGTATGCATTTATTGAAGGAGGGGAACTTGATGTATTGAGTTCTTATTTCTGCCTATACAGTTGGAGCCCTTGCACTTTTTTCCTCAGTTTTACTATAAAAACAGATAGGCTTTAAACTGTAATGGCTTTTTTTATCTTATAGATTATGGCTGAGCAAGCAGTGGCAAGTAGCAGCCTTTCTCGATCCATCACCCTTGAATCTATTTCTCCAAATGACATATCTCTGCAAGGTAACAATATTATAGACCAAGTTTCTTTAATTACATGCATTTTATTATTCCTCACAATTACAGAGATGTAGTGAATATTCTTTATATTAGGAACCACTATTCTTTATCCCATTACTCCAGAAAGAACCTCTGCATTGGGATGAAAGTTCGAATCACGAAGCAGCATTTTTGCTATATAAAAAATATTCGTTGAATTTCACCTTGACATTTGCTACTTGGTGTCTTTATCTTTGAATGGATTTTGTCTGACCTTCACAGACTATTATGTGTGGTAAATCATTTCACTGAAAAGGATCCGAGGTCCCTCATACCTTTCCTGATGCATCATGAACAGTATACACAGTATATAGCAAATTACTATTGTCCAGTTTGAAAATACACAATTGAATATCCACAATAATTGTAGAAGAATTCAGAAAATGGGTGGGAAATCAGAGAGATGGTCAGTGAAGAACACATCTGCTGGCCACCTTTGCCACCAAAACACAGCTGAAAGAATTACTGCCAGATTGAAGTCTCTGGCAATCTGAAGAGGAGTTTCAGTGGTATTCTTTGTTTTCAAACAATGAAGGAACAGGTGTGCTCTTGACTGCCTCCTTATTATGCAATGCAGCATTTGATACCTCATATAAAAACTTCCATTTCTTAGATTGATGGCACTCTGAAGGACCAACTGGACCAACTGTAGGATCACTTGATTACTCATTAAGTGCCATGTTTCAGTATCTCCTTATTTCTAATGCCTTAAAATTTATTCTCTGAACAACAGATTGGAACAAATCTGTTCTCTTTTGTTCCCACAGCTGATATATTGGATGTTGTAAGACAGTCTGTTCAGAAATACAAAGCTTTATATATCGGCAGCTTACCAGTATCTGAATCTATGGGTAGGTATTTCTTAATGAATTCTGCAACTTATGTAAGTTGCTTCATAAATATTGTAAGCTGTAATCTGATCTATTTTATTAGCCTTTCTACAGCTATGAAAGGAACTTCTGCATTATATGTTACAATTGATGGTTTATGTCAACAGTCCAACTAATGAACCCAACCAACATAGACACTTTCCGGAACTTTGAAATTCCAATAGCAAAAACTTACATCATTTCAGTACCAAAGAAAGAAAAACTATATCTAACTTTCCCCATGCAATCCTGCATAATTAAAGAATAGATTTCTCCCCTCTTCCCACTGGACAAGGTCACATTGTCCAATTATGAATTGTCCTTTTGTTTTGAGAATAGTTGATGTCTTGGCTGACACCTGCAGAAATGTCCTTGGTGGGTACTTAACTCTTCCTGTTGAAATCTGGAGCCTCTGCATTCCATCTTCCCCTTCTCTCCCTCCAGTTCTTTGGCAAGTTGAGCAGTAATAACATTTACAGGAAGCATAAGCAGATTCAATCTTGACATTTTGGCCCCCTGGAAAGAAGGGATACCTACAAAATATCAAACAGATATTACCATTATGAGTTCATACCATTCCTCTTTACATCTCCCCCTGGTTTCTGAAGATATTTCAAATGGAATCTGTTCATTAGGTCTGCCTTAACATTGTGGGACCCATTCTGCTTGTGCCCTTGGATATCCTTTCCATTGCACTAGAATGCAATTTCCCGTTATAGTAAGTAGAATCTAGGATCCTTTTTATCTCATAGTATTCTCCTCCCACTATGATCAAGCCCAGGGTTTCTTTCCCCACTGGTCTTAGCTGCGACCCTTAGGCTGGTTTTAATAAGCTGAAATGGAATACTGGATGCACATTTCCCAATATCTTGGGTAACTGTAGCTCTACTGTGACTGGATTGATGATTTTCACAATAGGAAATGAACCAATATACTTGGGGCCCAACATCCTACAAAGTTGACTTAACCTTAAGTATTTTGTGGATAAATACATTCTTTCCCCCATCTTGAACTCCTTTTGGGGAGCTCTCCTTTTGTCTGCTTGTTGTTTTTACCCTTTTCTTGCTTTCACTAAGGCTTTCTTTACATCTTTGCATGCTCTGTTTAGGAAGTCCATCAACTCCTTGAGAGTTACTGAGGAGGAAGGCATAGGCATGAACTCCATCCTTGTGGTTATCTTAAATGGGGTGAACCCTGTGCTTATACCCACTAAATTATTGTATGGTACCTCTGCAAATGGCAAGAGCTCAACCCAGTTGGGCTGCTGATAGTTAACATAACAACGTAGATATTGCTTTACCACTGCATTAGCTCATTCTGAGGCCCCATTCGTACTTGGATGGAACCTGGGAAGACCTTATCAGATTTATTAATTCACATCAGAACTTTGCTGTAAACTGTACTCGTCGGTCTGAGCCAATGCATTTGGGCACTCCGTGCAGTCGGTAGATGTGTTGTACAAACATCTTAGCCAGTCTCTGGGTGGATAGGAGTTTGGGGCATGCCACAAAGCGGGACTGTTCAGAGAACAGATCCACAATGATCCAAATCACAGTGTTCACTTTCTGGTAGCTCCACTATAAAATCCATAGCAATTTCCTCCCAAGGTCTGGTTGGATCGGCCACCTACTGCAACAATCTGGGGGACTTCCCTAGCCGTTGCTTCATAGAAGTGCACACAGGACAACTCACCACATAGCTCTCTATGTCCTTCTTCATCTTTGGCCACCAAAATTGCCTCCTGGCCAAGTGCAGGGTTTTTACAAACCCGAAGCAATTTGCTTGGCGTCATGACTTCTCTGAAAGACTTGTGTTCATAAACTGTCAGGAATGTACAATTTGTCACTTTTCCATGCCAAGTCTCCTCTCATCGTCATCTGGCTTCAATGGATCCCAAACCATGTGTCTTTCTTAAGCACTTATTTTAACTGTTGTATTAAGGTGTCACCGGGGTATAAAGGGGTTTCCCGTGTCTGTTGCTTCATGGAGACCTGAGCCGCAAACTGCTTGAAGGTATAATGGAATTAACCACTTCTTCTTGAGTGCTCTTGTACTGGGGCAACCAGGAAAGCACATCTGCCAGGAAATTTCCCCCCTCCCCCAGAAGTATAACGTTAACAAAGCCTACGAAAATCTGTAGCTGTTTTTGAGTTCGGGGGGCCTGCCATTCCAAAATGGCATTCACCTTTCCAGGTCCATCACTATTCCTTCAAATGACACCCTATTCCCTAAGTAATCCAGACTGGTTTTGTGAAATTCACACTTCAACAGTTTGGCATGCAGCTTAGCATCCAGGAGTTTCCTAAGTACTTCATGCAATAGTCTCACATTCTGTTGTGGCCCACCAGTGGCCAGCAGAGCTGGTGGAAGACTTGGACAGTGAGGAGGTTGGGGAGGAACATGGGCCAGTCCTGGAGTCTGGGGAAGGCTCTGATGAGTGCTCTGCGTTGGAGGCAGAGATGGGGCCAGGGCCATCCGACAGTTATCAACTGTCTTCGGAGTCTGAGATCAGTGGGGCAGAAGAACAGCTGGAGCCTGTTCCTGATGTGTACATGCACAGAGCTGCCAGGAGAAGGGAATAGTTAAGGAACAAGGGTCGACTCTGGAGTAAAGGCACAGGTGGATGGTGAATAGCCCCTCCCATAGGGAATAAAGAGGAGTGAAAGAGGAGTGGTGTTTGCAGAGACAGCTAGTTTGTTCATGACTCTTAGAGACTCCTTGTCAAGTATTTTCTTCTACAGCATTGTGCTTGGAAGCTATCAGCCTGGCAACTCTCCAAGCCTGATAAGGTCTGTGGTTGTAATTCACCCTTGAAAGACTGTGTGCTGGGACTTTGCTGTGAATGATAGGACTTTACATTAGCCTAATAAAAATGGATTTTGTCAGGACAAGGAGTCTGTTTCATGATTATGTGAAGCTAGGTCACAACACATTCTCTTCCATCATCTCAGAACAGATGAGGATGTCGTACAGGTATACCAGAATTCCTTTGTACAAATTCTCATGCAACATCTCATTTATTAGTTACATGAACACAACAGGTGCTCCTTTAGACCAAAAGCCATCACTTTGAATAGCACCCCAAGGGGCAGTTAAATGTATCTTCCACTCATTTCCCTTTTTAATCCTCACTCAATCGCATGCCTCCATTAGGTTCAGCTTGGTGAACACCTTCCCTTTGGACAGATACCCCAGCATGTCCTTCATGAAGTGGAGGGGGTACATATTCTCCACACAGACCCTATTGATCCTGTAGAAATCTACACGCAACCTCAGCAACCCGTTCCTTTTCTCTTTAAACAGCACGGGAGCTGCCATTCAGGACTGGATGAATCCCCTGGCAAGGTTCATGACTATGAAGTCTCTTAGCCCCCCCCCCCATTTCCTTGGGGGTAATTGTAATCTTAAGCTTAGAAATTTCATCCCTGGTAAGATATCAATTGCACAGTCCATGGGTCGATGGGGTGGCAGAACATCAGATTCCTTCTTACTAAACACTTTGATGAGGTCCTGATATTCCTTGGGGATTGCAGGTTCCCTTGGCTTTGACTCGGTGGCCACTCTCATGTGCTCAGGCCCTTCCCTCCAATTACAGCTGGAGCTCCCTGTGCTTCCTCTCTGTAAGTTATGGGATCCTTGGGCTCATCACTAAGTAGTTCCTGTCTCTCCCCCAACACATTGTAGTCTCCACTTCTTCAGCCAAGCCAAAACCAATCTCATGGCTTCTGCCTTTTTTTGGGCCACCATGAACCCAGATAGTCTCTTTGTGGTTCCCCATTATCAGGCTCACTGGCTTGATTAGGCAGGAGACGGGCACCCTCCTATGATTGAGCCACTGACCTGCTCAAATTGCATGGGTTGATGTAGTTTCCCCACTCTCAATTCTAGTTTCACTGTCTGCAGGCTTTCTAAACATCGGGTGCATCCTGAGCCTATCAGGGCTGTTACAACTCCCTTCACTCTGAGTGGGGCATTATGATCTCCACCCGGGCAGTAAAAGGGGTGATGGCTCCACTTAAAAACAGGTTGTTCTCTCCCTCACTGTTGCTCTCAGAGGGCCAGCTGGGCATCGGTGGTTAGAGTTCCCTTCCCCTCAGTTGTTGGGGAAGAGACCTCTATGACTTGGTATGCCACCCGTGTCTTTTCTCTCTCCTCCTTCAGTGGTCTTTGCCAGGCTTGGAAACTTCAGGGTCATCATGGGCTTGAGCACTGGGCAGATCACAGCTCTATGGCCCTCCTTCCCGCATTGGAAGGACTACCCAGACTCATGCTTTGGGGTCTCTCTCAGGGTGGAGAAAGAAGCTGCTGGGATCTTCTAACCCAACAAATGCTTCTCTTGGCTTTTTCTTGGCCAGCTCTTGGCTCCTCCATGCCTCTTATACTCTATAAAATCCAACTCCATGTTTGTCGCTGGCTGGTACCATGTGCAGATGTCATCTGAGATTCTGCAGGGCAAGCAAATGTGATACAGCTTCCAGTTCAGGCTGTCATGAAAGTAGACCAGCAACCATTCTGGTCACCCCCTCAGCTTCCTGGCAAGGCTCCAAAACTCGTGGTTGTGCTCGGTCACCAGCCTGTCCTCCTGTTTGATAGTGTGTATCTCGGGCTCAGCTTGGCAAATCTGTGTATTGTCCCCGAATCAGGCTTGGAGCTCATCTAGGAAGGCATCGGGGTTCCCCAGCTTGGAAGCTCCCTTGTCATGCAGCTGCCCACTGTGCTGCATCTCCCTCCAGGCTGGCCACGATGGTGTTCATGCAGGCAATATCATCCAGGTAGACGGGTTCATACTGGTTCATGTGGCTCCATACCTGGTTCAGAAAAAAGTCCAACTTCTCTGGTCTCCCGTTGAACATGGTTCTTATCAGCAGGGGTTCCAAGTGCCTGGGGGCAAACCAGTATCCTGTGGTTCACTGCAGTGGGAACAACTGGGGTTGGAAACTCATAGTTATCGATGGCACATGAAGTTGGCCGGCTCCCCCATGTGGAGTAGCAGTCACCTCTCAGGGACTGGCAGTGCCCTGGCCTAATGCACCCCTCTGGTGTGGGACAGTAACCTCTTGGGAGCTGGCAGTATCCAGGGCCGCTAGTCCCCCAGCCACTAGCTGAGGCTAAGCTGTGGAGGCGAAGGGACTGTTGGGCTTGGCTGGCTCCTGCCTTGGTGGCTTGAGCTATCTGTCATATTAGCATCATCCCCACAAATGTCTCTCTCAGTTGCTCCACTGATGGACTGTGTAATGTGGCCAGGTATTTCTAATCCACTGGCTTTTCCCATTCTGCAGCTCTTTTGGCCTTCCACTCCAATCCTAGGATGAGGGCCACCTGGGGAAACTCAAGGGAATCTTTGCTTCCGCCACCTTCCTCACTACGCCTCACCATGGCTCAACGGTGCCTGGGTAGAAGGATCCAGCCACTGCACCTCTATCCCATGTCGCCGGCTGCTCTGCCTTCTCCATTCGCACTTTAGACCGGGTCGTGACCACTTATCTGCTTGAGCCATTGCCAGGGCTTCCTTTGTCACACCTGTCCTAGCATTCGTCACCATCTCCACGTTTCGTTCTACACCAGACATAGTTCCCCAGACTCCCCATAGTGCTCTCAGAGGTGGCCGAGGAGGCTACATAGAGCCAGGGTTAGGAGACCTGATTTAATGTCAATAATCCAACTAATGCTCCCAACAAATATAAGAAACTTTCAGAAACTTTGAAATCCCGAAAACAAAACTTTATTGAGTACATCATTTCGGCTGACATCTGCAGAAGTCTCCTTGGTGGGTGCTTGGCTCTCCTGTTTGAAGTCTGGAGCTCTGCATTCCATCTTCCCCTCCCGTCCCCCCAGTTCTTTGGCAAGTTGAGAAGCGATTATATTCACAGGAATCATAAGTGGATTTAATCTTGACAGTTTATTTTTATGCTTTTCAGGAATCTTGCCAGGTATATGGAAAAAGGAATAATTATGTTGATGAGATTCCTATGCAATAATGCTTTTTTCTGCACGCTGGATACACTGACCACATCAATAACAACTATCCGCTCTGACTTACAAATATCTGCAACTATTTGCTGACCCAGGACATGGCAGCAAAGAGCAACTACTAACTCTAAATTTTGCAACTCAGATCTGGCAACTTGAAATGAAAATCCATTGGTTTTGTTCGTATTGTAATTTGCTCTTGAGTTAAAACCATGTTAGGGTTGACAGGAAGTAACAGGAATCAGATTGGGGCATAGATTTGATTCGGAAATGATTAAGGAACTAAGAGTTAAATATTGCTTTTCTTTCATGTTCTATTTCACCTTAAAAATTAAATAGAAAAATCTATAACAAATCCCTTTAATAGCTGTTTGTCAAGAAATCAACAAATTCATCATGTTGTCCTGCTATTGTGCCTGTTATAAGTTTCTATGATATGTAGCAGTTAAAGCTGTAAACCAGGGGTGTCAAACTTGATTTCTTCGAGGGCTGGATCAGCATTGTAGTTCTCGTCTGCAGGCCGGCAGGGGAGCAGGGAGGATGGATGCCAGCCAAAATGGGGCATGTGGGTGTTCTTGGCCTGGACAGCTTCCTGCAGTACTTTGTCAGCCAAAACAGGGCGTGGGGGAGTGCACCTGTGTAGCTCGTTTTTGGTGGCAGAGTGCTGCTGATGGCCAGGGAGGCCAAAAATGCCCCCCCCCCATGGGCCATTTTGGTTGGCAGAGGCACTGCAGCCTGATGCTTTGATATTTTGAGGCTGGCCTTGTGGGCCAGATTTAAGCACCCTGCGGGCCAGATCTGGCCTGTGGGCTGTGAGTTTGACATCCCTGCTGTCCAGTGAGGTTAAGGGAAATGGTAGAAATCTCAATGTTTAAAGTTACTACATTTCTTTGAAATACATAGATATTTCTCTCAAACTATCTGTTCTCTTGAAATATTTCAAAAGAGATGGTTTCTTTCCTCATCTTCGGCCTTGGAAGGAATCTTAAGCAGAAAAGTTGCCTTGACTGGAATAAGGAATTCAGACCTGAAATTAGGATCCTGAAATTACCTATTCTTCAGCTAATGGTGAAAAATGGGTTGGCTTGTTCATTTCTTTCCTGCCTTGGCACTTTAGGGATTGATGTGCTAAATAATGCCATTGAAACTCTGATGGGCAGCCGTAACCGTGAGCAGTGGATTCAAGCTGTGGTTCGCGTTTCAGACTCAGTGATGCAAGCAGATCAGACTGAAGTAAGACTCTTTGTGATATTGTACACAGTGGGATCTTTCTCTTCTCACCAAATATCTGAGTATGACCTTGCTACCTGTCTCCTGTATGTATTATGGCCCGCTTCGTTGGCATATCCCAGAAACCGAATAATCAGTCAAGGAGATACTTGACTGAAAAACTGATAGTTGGAATTTTTCTCACCCCCATTGACTGAATGCTATGACTTAAAAGTAGATATTGACACCCTTTTTCTTCAGAGGAGCCAGAGGCCATGCTGCTGCTACCATCCTTTTTGGATGAGGGGGCAAACATTCTCTCTCCCTCTGTTGTGGGTTGAGTAAGTATATTTCTTTTTGGGACCAAGAGCTGCATGATTTTGACTGATGGGCATATCTGGCCCATCGGCCATAGATTGCTGATTCCGATCAGATCTTGGTTGCAAAATCCAGATAATGATTACAGGTAGTCCTCTACCCACAACTGGTCACTTAGTGACCATTATGATACCACCTGCAAGTCACATTTTGGGCACTTGGCTACAGGGCCCAGCTGTTTGCAGTATCCTACAGTCATGTAACCATGATTTTTGAGCCGTGGTGACTGGTTAAAATATGATATTGCGGGCTGACTCTGCCCATTGCCAGGAGTTTGATCCTGATGAGCTCAAGGTTGACTCAGCTTCCATCTTTCTAAGGTTGGTAAAATGAGGTCCTAAATTGTTGTGGGCAGTTGACATTTGTAAACTGCTTAGAGAGTCCTGTAAAGACACAATATAAGTCTAAGTGCTATTGCTATTTTTATCATTTTTTCTGAAAACTGGCACTTACATGTATTACCAACTTTATAGTAAATTTATAGTTAGGTTTATTGAAATCTTACTAAATTTAATGGAATTATTCTCAGGTCAGAAAGCTTAATGTTCCACAGTACTGCTTTAATCTGTGCTAACCATTTGCTGTCAGAATTAAATGCTGCTGCCAAAGATGAATGTTTCAATGATCCATTGATTCCAGGGGGAGTCAATTATAGTCAGTTATCCCATAGAGGTCAATTGGATTTTAATATATTTAGGTTACAAATCCAACTGATTTTCATTAGAATTTCCATTAATCTCTCTCCCTGAGAACTTTCGTATCCTTAACTTTGGTTGGGGTTTTATTTATAGTCCAACCTAATTTATTAAATATAAATTGAAAAACCAATCATAAATGTTAAAGGGTCATTCTTGACCTTCATTAATCTGTTCAAGAATATTAGTTTTCAGAGACGGTTGATAAATCCAGGTACAGTTACATCCCATTTGTTCCACTGGTTTCAATGAGCACTAAGTATTGCTTTCTGCAGAATGGAATTCACAGTACATTTACAAAACAATTCAGCCCCATTATGTTATTCTTCCAATATTGTTTACTTTTAATATGTTGCATTAAACTATAAACTAGAGGTTTCAAGCCCTGTCTGCTGGATTTATACTCCATAATGTGATTTGTTTAAATTTACCAGGGCATTACATTCACTGTATCACATTTATGAGGCTGATCACATAATTCATTTTTGTGTTAGGAATAGGGATTTAAAAAGAAAGAAAGTATAAATTTGATTTCTGTGTGAAGACCTAAAGCTTTCATCCAGTACCTGGAGGACAATTGGAATAAAATGCAATGAGTACTCTGTGTAATCTGATTGGATTGTTCTGTATTCTTTAAGGCTGAAGAGGAGGAAGATCCCTGCATTTGGGAATGTCAAGTACGCCATGTGACTTTTATTGGGATTGGGAGAGATGCCCACACATTTGGACTTATTGCTGACATGGGGAAACAACGTTTTCAATGCACAGCCTTTTGGTGTGAACCAGATGCTGGAACCATTTCAGAAGCAGTACAGGCTGCATGTATGGTAAATGCTGTGAAAATAAAACAAACCAGAGCAGATTTTGGGAAAGTATTAGTCTTCTAAAGAAGCTTCCTCTTAAGCTTGGATACATTTTATCTTCCTGCCATTCTTAGTTCCACTCCTCATCATACCCAGACATTGTTTTCTGGCTCAGTATTCATTGCTCTTGAAATACTTGAAGATAAAAAGATCAAGGATCTTGCCAAAAGAATAAATTGTTATTGCATTATTGCCATCTAAAGTAAACCACTTGAAATATGTTATTCTGTCTAAGTGAGGACTTCTAAACTATTTTGCCAGAACCATTTCCTACAGCCTAGCTCTAGGAAAAAGAGAAAGAAAGTTAGACCTTAATTAAACATTATGCAGCATCCTAAGAATCAAATAAATATTTTTGTTGAGATAGTTTGATGTAATATTGTTGTGTATCATATCTGATAAGACAGTCTAGCCAGAAAAATCAGAATATCAGCAAATAATTGAACTTAGCTTAAATCACAATATAGGTGAATTATAAAATGCCTGGCCCATTCCAGCTGCAGAATCCTTTATGCAATTTTGAATTAGTATTTTCAAATTAAATCATAATATTTTACAAATTAAACCAGTATATTTAATACTCTCCAAATAACTTACTGGATTGTATGTTCTTACGGGATCTTGGCTGAACTTGAAAAAGCTAAGCAAGGTTGAACCTAGTCAAACTGGAATGAGAGACAACAAGAAATCTTTTAGTCAACAGGAAATTGAATGAGTATTTGCCATTTTTGTGATAGGAAGAAGATTTTTAAGACAAAAAACACTCATTAATTTAGATTTTTGTAAACCATGACTGGCTATATAATCTCTAAATTCACTGCAATTTATGTGTTTCTTTGATAGGTCCAGTATCAAAAGTGCTTAGTGGCATCACGAATGAGAACAAAAAGTGGTTCACACTCCATAATGAAGCTGAAAAGGACAATGTCACTCGATTCACCCGTTTATTCATTTCCCATCACAGGACCTTCCTTGCAGAAAACCAGCAGTGGGGCCACAACATGCAAGAGGGGAATGTTCTCTTTCTTTGAAACCTTCCGCCAAAAACATTCCATGCTACCCACTTCCTAAGATGAAAACAAAGTCTGGTGGTCTGAATGCCCCTTCATGGCACTGTCCTCTGATGTCCGGGCTACAAATGTAACTAGCATAATTTTGTGAAACTCCTTCACTGAAGCGAAAAAATCAATACAGCCAAACAAAACTGGATCCTAAGAAGGATCCTGACAGATTCTGGACATGCTACGCATATTTCTTCCAGTTCTTCGCTACATAGAAACTTGGGGGGGGGGGCAGGGGAGATGCAATGCTGCATAAAAAAACATTTGAAGGTGCTGCTTGCTCCTAAGAGCAAGCAACTTCATAATCATTGTGTAAACTTAAAAGTCTTGCTCCAATTGCCCAGGGATTCATCTTCATTCAGTAATAACACACAATTTTTTTTCATAGTTGAAGTTATGAACATTACACTGTTTCTTTCCTAGCTGTAGTTTGAACTCTTGGAATGTGACACTGGAAAACAGGCTCAAGAGAAGGAAAAAAAACCTGCTGACTCTCTAGGTGCATGTTTGGATTGATATAAATTATTGATCTGAAGTTATTCCTGAAAAATTAAAAAATAATTGACATCAATATTCTTCAAGCTAATGCCACCCAAATGTGTTTGGATCACAAATCTCAATATTTTCATTCAATAGTTAATATACCAATTAGTCTACTTTATCTATCCATGCATAGTTCTCACTGTACTCGTTTGTCCATGTTCCTTTCTGAATATTTCTTTTTAATTTGATAAAATTAAAATTTTATCCTTTAACATTTGAACATCATCAATAAGTAGTGTTGCCAGTCATGCAGATACTAGGAAACAACTCTTCTGAAACAAGGACCTGCCGATAATAAAACCAAATGGTGCACATAATCCCAGTGCTTTCTAACAACACGTTTGTAAGCAAACTATGTATGCCTAGTTCTTGCATACATGATGGTTGTTTATAACATGGCCACTCTACTGGTCTGACACTTCAATTGGAAGCATCATCTAGACTCAGATCATCATTTGATGAGCCAACATTGATTATTCTTACAAGAGAGAAATAATAAAAAGGAAGATTGCTTTTTCAAAAGATGTAATATTGAATGCCTGTTGCATTGTGAAAATGACTGCTAGATCACATATATGGGATCTTTACAATGGATAGATGACACTGCTAGGAAGAAGGATGGATCTCCAAATCCACTTTTAGTTGAGTTTCATTCTTGATATAATTCCTCTTCTTTCATTTAATAAGTAATCCTGGATGAAGATAGACTCAAGTCTACCTCAGTGATACTTTTTATCTGTCTACATTGTGCAAATAAAGTATTAATATATGTTATGACTCCCCTTCAAAATTCAAACGAACAAAACAGAAAGCAGCCGTTTCAACAGTAAATCCAAACAGAAAGTAGCCTCACAAGATAACGGCTGTCATAAATCACAATCCACAGCAGCAAACCCCGCTCTATTCGGCATACCAGTCCCGGAAAACAATCTTCAGCCTCAGAGCCTCTGCTGTAAAATCTTCACTCATTCAGTCACTTTGTTCCTGACAAACTTTCCAAACCCAGCTGTGTCCTTTTATACTCATTGAGGCAACGTGCTACTTTCCCTAATCAGCGTCTGGCTTGCCTCCCCACAACTTGACTTTTCAGTCTCCTCCTAGTTCTAGCATCAAGCCACGATCTGTCAACTTCCCCACTCGACGCCTCTGATTCATTTTGTGGATCAGATGCTGACATGAATGAGGTTTCAGGTTCTGGCGAAGAGTGTCTGTCATCCCCCTGGCTCACATCTGTGTCTTCTAATGATTCAGACTTCACATTCATAGCAGGCTCCAGCCTTTCATCATCAGAGTCATCAGAGTCAAAACTCACAGCAGGATCGATCCTTTCAGTCACAACACTATCCCTCACCGCAGGGCCCTTCCCCGAGTCTGACGATCAGGATGTGGTTTTGAAGAGAATTGTGCATGATATATGTGAATAAGATCCGGGGCATGTTCCTTGGATATATCCTGCCAAGAGCGAATCTCCGTTTCATTTTCCAGTCTTCCCACAAAATACTGGAATCGTTCCTTTAGCCATCGTGAATCATAAATTCCAACCACTGTAGTATCCGTAACAGGTTCAGTGCTGAGCCTGGATGGAGAATCTGTATCTTCTGGAGAATTGAGAGTACACGATGGAGTGTCAGGTACTAACAGGGAGCGATGAAAAACAGGGTGGATGTGCATGGAGCGCGGTAAAGTGAGTCGATAAGTCACCAGATTAATAACTGCCTCGATAGGGAAGAGACCAATAAAGCGATGATCCAACTTCCTAATCAGACGATCGACCCGAAGATGTTTCGTTGACAACCACACCTTGTCTCCCACAGCCAATGGAGGCGTCGCTCGATGCAAACGATCTGCGAAATGCTTATAATCTGCTTTCGCTTGTTCCAATTGTCTGGAATTAATTGATGCATCGCATATAACTCCGACAAAAATTCTCGTGCCTCCGGAACTGGAGAATCCGCGATTGACAGGGGAAAAAACCTCGGATGATAACTCACATTGGCATAAAAATGCGTCATGTGGGTGGAGGTGTGCCAAGAATTATTAAAGGCAAACTCTGCCAATGGAAGATAGGTCACCCAGTTGTTTTGTTGTTGATTTACAAAACATCTGAGGTA
>BHEV01018115.1:0-32774 GCA_004319985.1 Emydocephalus ijimae
CAACCAATGGGAGCGATCGGCGCTCCCGCGCTGGCGGCGGACCAGAGGGAGAACTGCTGCTAGTCCTTGAACACAGCACCTTGATTCAGCAGATAGTGTTGCAATTGAAATTAAGCCAGCTGTCAAACACTTAGATTTAACTGCCCTTTTGATAGCTCATTAAAAATAATGTGTAATGAAAAGTTTTATTTACCCAGTGATGAAAGTCCTTATCTACAGTCCAATAATTCAGAAGTTTGAGAATATTTTAATCAAGAGGGACATGAAAGACGTGCACTTACAGTGTACCCCAAACAGGAAGTCATATTGACTTTACTGGCAAAGAAATCAAGCATTCAAACAACAATGGAAATACCGTACTATCTAACAACATTTTTTTTAAAAAAAATGGTTTGGTTGATATATGGATGAACTGGAAAAGGCTTCAGTTGTATTGCTTAGAGGTGAACAATATACTAGCTGGCCTCTAACTCAGAACTAGAAAATTCTGGAGTACAAAGTATAGAAGAGTACTCTGGAGTACTCTTCACAAAAGCAGGATGTATGGAAATTAATAAATTATTAGAATCTAATTTGTTGGAGAGAGCCATTTTGATTTCATGGTTAAGGTGTATTGCTAGAAACTGGGAGTTCTGGTCTTATAAGACCTATAAGGTCTTATAATCTGGTCTATAAGACTAGAACTCCCAGTTTCTCACTTTGTGCCTTAACTACTACATCATTTGTTTTGGCCAGGCTCTCTCAGCCCTAGGACAAAGGCAATTGCAAACCATTTCAGAAATCTTGCCAAGAAAACTGCCAGGGACTGGTGCAGGCAGTTGTCATGAGCAAACTTTGATCTGAAGTCAGAAAGCAACTATTTTGAGAAGGACAAGGGGAAAAAAATCAAAACTGTGAACAAGTTGGAATAGAAGGGGAGTGGAAAAACATTTCCTATAACTATTTCTAAGCATGAAGGAATAATACAGAATTTCAAATATAAATTATTGTTTCTGGAAACTGTTTTCTTTGTATTTAGAAGCTCGATGTTTGTTTTCCATTTATAATCCTGCTTCACTCCTTGGTTCCATTTTCCTTAGTGTGGGCAATTTCCAGATATTTCTCACTTGTGGATGTTGATGGACATCTATATGTTCTTATGGTTTCCTGGATTTGAAGAATTGATCATCGGAGACAGCTGCATAGTGTGCTTCTCAATAATACGAAGTGAATGAAAGTCTTTTCCAAATTTACACCACTTCACTTCTGATCTATCTTCAGCTAAATCTGATACACAACTCTATTAGAAACTATACACCGTAAGCAGAATACATGTCTATTTCATCTTAACAAGTAGTATCAAGCTGAAGGCTTCCACAACTTTGTCTAATATAGTGGATTCCCCCCCCCCCGTTCCCCAGTTTTTTTCTCCAAGGAAATTCCAGGATTTGAGTAACCAGGAGAATTTAAGTTTAGAATTGAACCATGTGGTCAACACATATACAATGTCTTCCTGGGTGTGTTTATCTTTGTTACATATGTGACAAATAAGATAAAGTCAGAAATAGATGTTATTTTATTTTTCCTCTTATTTTGGAAAAGATCTAAAGAAGTAGTATTTTAAAACATGTACTAATTTATACAATCACACAACTTGCATTTGCAATTCCAGGTGGCATATCTCTAAATTGCTCCATCCTTTCTTGTATTCATATCTCAGTAAAATAATGCAACACTTTGAATAGATTATCCATGTTGAAAAGAAAATTATAATTTCAACACTTGCCACAAAATACTTTCAAAAATCAGTCCTAAAATGAACTGAGTTGTTTGGTGCTTAATTTCTGAGTATGTATACTTACTATCAATGATACTCAAGGAAAAAATATTACAGTTCTCAAATCTTTGTGAATGAAAAACATTTCTGTTTATTGTTTACTACTCTTTTTACTAATATATCCCAATACATATCAGTCTGTGACCTTTCCCACTATGCTGTACTGGACATTGACCTTGAATTGAGCAGGTGTGTCAAACTCAAGGCCCAGGGGCCAGATCTGGCCCGCAGGTCCAGTCCATGGTGCTTCTGCCAGTGAAAATGCAGCCCTCCTGAGCTCTGTTTTTGGCTGGGACAACCTCCTGTAACCCTCTGCCAGGAAAAATGGGGCTCAGGAGGGCTGCATTTTGCTGGCAGAGCACTTGGGCCACACATGTCCCCAACATAGAATAGAATAGAATTCTTTATTGGCCAAGTGTGATTGGACACACAAGGAATTTGTCTTTGTGCAAATACTCTCAGTCTACATAAAAGAAAAGATACATTCATCAAGAGTCAAGAATCATAAGGTACAACACTTAATGATAGTCATAGGGTACAATAAGCAATCAAATCATACTAGGAAACAGTCAATATAGATTGTAAGGCAGGGGTGGGATTCAAATTTTTAACAACCAGTTCTGTGGGCATGGCTTAGTTGGTAGGTGTGGCTTGGTGGTCATGTTATTGGCTGGATGTGGCCAACTCAATATCACTCACATTGAGGCACACATCTCCTCGCCTGGCCTCTCATGATTGTGGGAATGCTGCAATAGTTTTAAGTGTGAAAAATAGTCAAAAGTCACTTTTTTTAGTGCCATTATAACTTTGAATGGTCATTCCACACAAGCAAAGTACCAGCAAAGGAGGGGAAAAAAAACCCAGAGAAGTTCCTGAGACAGGAAGTCTAGTCCTGCCAAGAATGTAATAAGGGTTAACAGAGGCAGTTTCTGTAAGCAACACCAGAATGTTTCCTTCCTGCCTTCCTTACAGGATTAGGCCAGCAATTTCTTCTAACCACCAGTTAGACCAGAACTGCTTAGAATGTTAACAACCGGTTCTAGCAAATAGGTGTGAACTGGTAGAATCCCACCCCTGTTATAAGGATACAAGCGACAAAGTTACAGTCATACAGTCACAAGTGGGAGGGGATGGGTGATAAGTAGTGATGAGAAGATTAACAGTAATAGCAGTGTAGACTTTGCAAATAGTTGAATAGTGTTGAGGGAATTATTTGTTTAGCAGAGTGATTGCGTTTGGGGGGAAAAACTGTCCTTGTGTCTAGTTGTCTGGTGTGAAGTGCTCTATAGCGTCATTTTGAGAGAAGGAGTTGAAACAGTTTATGTCCAGGATGTGACGCGTCTGTAAATATTTTCACAGCCTTCTTTTTGACTCATGCAGTATACAGGCCCTCGATTGAAGGCAGGTTAGTAGTAATTGTTTTTTTCTGTAGTCCTAATTATTCTCTGAAGTCTGTGTCTGTCATGTTGGCCTGCAGAACCAAACCAGACAGATATAGAGGTGATATGACAGACTCAATAATTCCTCTGTAGAACTGTATCAGCAGCTCCTTGGGCAGTTTGAGCACATGAGTGATGTCAACCTGGCCATGCCCACCCCAGTCACACCCACCCCAACCCTGAAGTCAAACCCAACCCTGATGCAGCTCTCAATGAAACTGAGTTTGAGACCCCTGGATTAGAGTTATCTTTAAAGTAATTGAAAATCATTTAAGTCATTGATTTTTGCCATAATTAACTTGTTCAATTAATTCAGTTGGTCCAAGGAGATTCTTCCTCTTCTTTCTCCACTTTTCAAATGAAGAACTAAGGAATAAGGATACTTACTTACATACAGATGTATTTATAAAAACTTAAATTTTCAGTGAATCATACTATAACTATCAAATATAATGAGAAAGGGAGAATGTTGATAAAAAATAGGAAAGCACTGAAGACCTATTTTCCAACTATAATATTAAATCTGGTATCATGCAATAAAGCTAAAATGTAGTAAATTTCAGGCAGATGAATGAATTATTTCCCCACATAGGAAAAACTCATATAATTTATGAATTAACTACCATGAGATAGGTTGATGACCACAATTTGGATGACTTTAATAAGCTGATCACATTTGTTCATTTATATATGTATTCAATGGTTATCAGTCAGGATAGCTATCTATTACTCTAAGTCATGAGAAAGAGCTTCATAATAATGGATTCCATTCAAAAAGGCTCTTTTTATAGCGCCCCAAAGCTAGATAAATGTTGCTAATGAATTAGAGAGAAACATACAATTAGCCGTTCTTCAAATAAACTGCCCAATTCAATCTTTAAAATGAATGCTTTACACCTTGAAATGAGCTCAGTGGATCAATTAATCAATAGCATCAATAGAGAATTGTATTGGGAGGCTCAATCAAAGGCTACTTTGTGGCCCAGGATCAGCCATATTCTTCATATTTTTAAAGGGAAATAAACCTATTTTTATTTTATTTTTATCTGAAAGAAACTGAAAACAAAAATCACTTCTATAAAAGCTGATTCTGCTAATGTGGGCAATTATATGATGAAGAATAAAATGTAATGAGTATTTCATTAACAGTGCCTGTTTCTTTGCCTTGAACATTTTAGGTGATCAATTCTCTATAATAAGGAGGGGTAGAAATGTATTTTCCTATGAGTCATCTTGAATACTTCTCTATTCACTGTAATTCCTTTTATTGCAAAGAGCCAACTTTGCATTAATATCGTTAAATTTAATCTCATAGAAAATCAGATGTAATTTAGAATTTAGTTTAGATCTGCAATTCAAATGAAAACACTTCATAAAAGAAGTGTGGAAGGATAGCACGTTGCTTTTTAAAGAATACATATTGGTTGGGAATAAATTCAAAAGACAGGGGAAAATGATATCTTTTAAGTTGAATTAAAACACAAATTACTAATAAATTAATACTATGATTAATGTATTTGATCATTGCATGTTGATTTGAAGAAAAATGTTTTTTTTTTTAAACTGCTCAGATTTTGAAAAGGTTTTATGCATATACAAGATGCAAGAAATAGTTCTGGATATGTCAGTAACTTTTCATACCAATGACCCTGATATACTTCTAAATCATCTGCAGGATTGTTTTGCAATGTTTTGGTTGGTTCCAATCATGTTGTGGGGAGGTGAGGAAAAGTCTGCCCCTAAGCTCCTACTACCTCACAGCTTAAGTCTTGTGCTGCTGTTCTTTAGCAACTTCTTAAAACTACTGGATGAAGTCCTTTGATGTCACAGAGTGCAATCTCATTACTAATTCAATAATACCCAGTAATGTATCTCTGCTCTTGGCTGGGCAGCTGATGCTGTTGTAGTGTTGAAACAGAACTTGAGGTGGGCAGGGTTTGGGCTAATGTTAAGACTGGTTTGGTGAACCACCAAATCCACCCCCTAGCTGGCCCTACTCACCCCTCCCACCCAGCCCACTGCTCCCGGGAGTCTCTACATGGCCCATTTTGGATGCAAGGTAAGTGAAGGGTCCATGTGGAGGCTCAGGGAAGGGGAAAAATAGACCTCCTGGAAGTTCTAGAAATCTGGAAATGGGCCCATTTCCAGCCTCCGGAGGGCCTTCAAACCCTGGAGGAGGCTGTTTTCACCTACCCAGAGGCTCAAGAAAAGCCTCCAGAGCCTGATGAAACTGAAAATGCTCCTCACCATGGTGCAGGAGGTGACTAGGCCATAACCACCATGGCCATGCCCACCAATTCAAATTTTTCAATCCCAACCCTTCTTGAGGCTGTAAGGATTGAAGGAGAAAGAACTAGATTCCACCCAACTCTAGCAAGCCGGAGTAGCTTTCTGTTTTTGTTCCCCACCCTACTACCCCAGGATCTGGTAATGTGTCATCTTTGACTCTTATCAGAAGATAACTGGACAGAGCTGATACACCTTTAATGGTCCTTTGATACACCTTTGATGGTCCTCTTGGACTCATGATTCCTACTTGAAGAACAGATGGCATTTGTGGCTATGGAAATCCTTTTTTAACACATTCATATTGTATGTCAATTCCTGCACTAGAAGGCCTTATTGTCAATCATTCATGCCTTGGACATTTTCTGCTTGAACCCTGCAATGTAGTCTACATGTATGCTTCCTGGAAATTACAACTAGTTTAGAATGCAGAGATATGTGCTGTGTTGGATGCCTCTTGGCTTGCCCATGTTGCACTCTCTTCCATAAGTTGCAAGCAAGTGCAATATGGGCATTCATCGGGTGCATCGTCCAGTTATTTTCAAGATGCAATTTGAGGTGGTGATTATTGGCTAAAAACAGCCTACATGGCATGAGGCTAAATTATCTGTGGGATGACCTCTCCCTGAAGGTATCTATCTATTTTACAAATTGAATAGAATGGGCAAGGTCTAGATAACTTTCCTTAAATATTGTCATTGAGTGAGACCTAGGATGTGTAACTTTCCTGTGACCACTTTTCTCCCTGAGATATGGCAGGTCCTACTCTCTTAACCTTTTAAAGCTAGTTCTTCAGCCAAGTGATAGGACACAATGGGTTGGAAACTGAAGATAATGATGATGTTGGTTGCCAGGGGAGAATGGTCATGGCACCTTATATTTGATGTGGGTTTTTTTGGTTGTATTTTTTTTTTTTTTTGCTGTTTTAAAATACAACTCGATGTTGCATCTTTTCTGTTGTGTGGCTCTATAAGCCTTTTACATAAAAAAAACAATATTTTTTTTCTGTTATTGGAGTTTTCTGTATTTTTAACTATATATGCACTTATAGTTTTGCTTTTGTTGGAACTGCATTAGTTATTGAACCTTCACCAGTGTTGGTAATTTACTTTTGAGAGTATTGTGTTTGCTTTTCGCTTTTAAATTTCCATCAAATCTTGCACAACTATCAATTGGAGCAATTTTGTACTCTTTTTCATCTATTTATACCAAACTGCAGTCACCATTCCCATTACACTTCATAGGAAAACACAGTCTTTTCCTCTTCCTCATGTCCTCAATCACTGTAATTCTTGAAGTCACATCAAGATTTAGAAATGATTATTTTTCACTGATGATTTCTTTTTCATAGCCCCCAACAAAGCCATTTTGGTACATTGTTCTTCTTATGCTGCATTTCTAATTCTTAGTAAAAGAAATTATTCAATTATCAGTTAGTTTTGGCTTTACCTGAGCTATGCCATCTGCTTGTTTTAATTCTTTCTCTAAGATTACTTATAGCATGCTGGCACCGTAGAGGCTAAGGAAAGGTTTCTCCCTCCCTCCCTTCCTCCCTCTGCCTCCCCCCCCCCTTGTGTGCATGGGTGGGTGGTTTATCAGAACTTAACAGCATTTTTGTATGCTATTTTATGGAAGTGATGGATGATCCTGTCAAATTTGTGAATGCCAGAGGATAACTGCATTCCAGTACAATATTCATATTTTCTACATCACCTATGGCCACTGTCAAAGGAGGAAATAATCAGTGATCAAAATAATCCAGCATGCATACTACCCAATTCAATTTTTACATAGCATAGCAAAGCATGGCATGGCGTGGTATGGCATAGCAAATCACCTATATGCTTCATTAATCATGGTAATAGGTGTTAAATTCTGTGCAATAGGGAATGTTAATAATTTCTGTTTTTTCTGGCATACTAGTAACTAGGTTAGAAATGACAGTATGAAATCAAGTACTGTAATTATTGCAAGAGTTTCCAAATCTGTATTATAAATTCTGTTTGGGTTTCCTTGTTGGAGCAGTGACACTGTGTTCTGATAGGGGATCTATCATTACTCTTTCTTCCCCCAGTTATAGTCAGTTAACAGTGGTAGTCATAGCCAGGAAGGCCTTTTCTCAACTTTGTATTACGTGCCAGTTGCACACTTTCCTAGATCAGAATGTACTTCTCTTAGTTACTATGCCCTAGTCATCTCCTGTATCTATCTACAATGTATTATTGCAATGTGCCCTTCAATTATCCTTGAAATGTATTCAGACACAACAGCTGATACAGAATGAAGCTGCACAGGTAGATATGGATACTGCTAGGACTTTGCATATAACACTTGCTGTGCAAGCTGCATTTGGTGTTGATTTGTTTCTGGATCCAATTCAGGTTCCTGGTTATGATCTTTTAAGCTCTTCATAATTTAAGTTAAGGTTACCCAAGGGATTGTCCCATCCCAATTACAATCTATCCCACCTGGTCCAGCATAAAAGGCATGTTATGACACCTGAAATCTAAAGAATTTTGACTGGTGGTGTCTGGGAGGAGAATCTTTTCTGCCATTGCTCCCATTCTATGGAACATCTTATCTTCAGAGAAAAAAAATGGTCCCCATTCTTCTGACCTTCTGGATAAACATTAAGACCTGGCTCTCTCCTCTAGCATGGGGATCAAAACTAGGGATACAGTTCTTCTACCTTTGCCAGCATTGTAGAAGTTAAATCTTCACACCATGTATTCAAACCTGAGACTAATAATTTGTGTTTTCACACAATTCTTGGGAATCTTCAAAATTCAGAAGCATGAACATCTCAGTCATCTGGATCATCATTGTCCCAAATATGCTTTTTCAGAAGAAACTGGACTTCGATTTTCCTTGAAGACATTTCACTTCTCATCCAAGAAACTTCTTCAGATCTTTACATTATGTGTCTTCTTGAAAGTAGCTGGTAAGGCCCAGGGTTTTTTAGAGTTAGAATTCTAGAATGGGAAATTAAACTACCTTGTACCACCTAGGCTTTAATTGCAAGATTCAGCTGCAACAAATGTCAACAGACTTACCTCAAGATGTTTCAGATTAGGTATCATTTTTGTTTCAACCAATAAAGCCAGTGGCAAGGGATTGCCAAATTGCAATCAATAGTATCTGGACATTGATTATTGTTAACCAGGTTGATTATTGCTAAGCAATCTACAGGTAATCTTTGATTTATGATCATTAAATTAGTGACCATTGGAAGTTACAACATACCTGAAGAAATACTTAATACCCAGATTCAAAATTCCAATGGCCACTCCCCAAACCCAAAGTCACATGACTGCATTTTGAGCTCTTGGCATTTATGGATTTTTTAGTGTCCCAGAGTAACCTGGCCATGATGTATGACATCTTTGCTGGAGATAAGTATATACTTCCAGTTTCCAACAAGAAATGCCACATAGTGAACAATGAGTTTCCTTAACAACTGTATCATTTGCTTAATGACCACAATGTTCTCTTTACGACCACTGCATTTGCTGAACAATCACAGGAAAAAAAGGTCATAAAATTGGTTGTGGCCATGTAATGATCCTTAAAGACTATCACAATTTATCATTTACAATCATAAGTGAAGTAGTGAGGTAAACTCTCCATTTCTCATGACAGTGTGTTCTACTGTGAAACCATTTTAACTTAGAGGAAAATAGCATCCTACATTCCAAGCGTGACATTTAGCAGGTGGATTCCCTATCCAGGGAGGTAATTTTGCTTTCTACCTCGCTAGTTTCTGCTACTGCTAGAAAAAAAGAAAAAAATATATTTGTCACAGCACTGATTGATTTATTGCATAATGTATTAGTATCAAGCTACAATCATATGCACATTTATTTGGGTTCAAGCTTCACTGATCATAGCAAGATTTATTTCTAAGCAAATATGCTGGGAATTGGACTAGTCATAATTTGCTTGCTCTCTTATGATTTGGATGATTTGCTTTCAGGTGACATAGGTTTATGCTTTAGATTGTTCGCTATTTGCCTCTATTCTGGAAGAGTGGGAAAATGGTATATAAATTCACATACGTTGCAAAAGGTTGACTCAGCCTTCCACCCTTCCCAAGTTGGTAAAATGATGACCTAGATTGTTGGGTGTTATGTACTGAGCGTGGGCGCAAGAATGGAGACGAGCCGGTGAAACGGTGAACTTAAGAACTCTTTATTTACATGGTGTGACAGCTCAACTCAATGGCTGCTATAGCCTTCCTTATATAGGCAACTTATTAGATATTCAACCAATGAAAACCAGGGAGCGCTAGCTCCGTTAACCAATGAGAGAGGCTCATTAATGGCCAATCAGATTCACCTGAACGGACCAATCTGATATCGCCATTAACGGCCAATCAGAAGTGCAGGGCCAGAACCCTGCATTTGACTTCAAGCTCTTGATAACTTTATTAACACATTTATTCATTCACAACACCCCTTCCTCCTGGGTTCCGTTTATGGGGTGCTGTTACATAGTCCTTGAAGTAGGACGGTTATTTTGTTAGTCTAGTTGACTTTCGCTGTGCACCTGCTATTTGGCTGCACTCTTGATGAGGTAGGGCGTTGTTTGGTGCAGGGGGTGCCTCTGACTCTGAGTTCAAATTTCCATTGTCACCAGCATCTTCGGTGTCCCCAAGAGGCAAGCTCACTCCCATCCCTGATTCCTCTTCACGTTTTTCTGTTCCGCTATCATTTCTTTCATTAAGGTTTTCTGCTAATTCAAGTTCATCTTCCTCTGTATCTCCTGCCCCCTCAGTTAGGGCATCAGGGAACTCGGAGATCCCTGACTGCAGGCTTGATCATAGTTGATCAATATGGCGCTTCAATAGTCTATCATCGCGGCATTGTACGAGGTAGGATCTAGGGCCGGTTACTCGGACCACAGTTGCTTCTACCCACAACAGATCGCCCGACACGTTTTTAGCGAACACCAAGTCGCCTACCTGGAAGGTACGGTATCGCCCGCTGGATCCGTGTGATTTCTCAGGTTTGTATGATGGATGTAGGCAGTCGAGGTGGGAGCGGAGCTTCCGCCCCATCAGCATCTCGGCAGGAGTTTTCTTGGTGACGCTGTGTGGAGAGATATGCTGTAACAAGAGGATCCGGTTTATTTTTTCTTCGATGTTGTCACATTCCATTTTTTGTAGCGTTTTCTTGACGAATTGTACCATACGCTCAGCCCTTTCGTTGGCCGCAGGATGCGCAGACAAAGTCAACGCATGGTGAACACTGCGATCCACCAGGTACTGTTCGAAGGACAGCGTGGTAAATTGGGGCCCGTTGTCAGATACCAGAACGTCTGGTAATCCGTGTGTTGCAAACAGTCTGTCCAGTTTCTTTTTTTGAAATTTTTTTTTTTATTTTCTACAAACAAACATAACAAACAAAACATTAAAACATCAACTCTCATATGTACATCCGGTGTGTTGGCTGGTTCATCAGTTTTGTGCATTCATTTTGTAGTCTCAATTACAATTATGTTACATAACAACTCATATTGTCAATCCAAACTTATATATCCTAATATCACTAGAAAAAAAAATTTTTTTGACTATACTTTTAATCATTCATACTTTGTGAGATAACAATACTTTAAACAGTTTATTCTGTAACAAATCATACAATCATACCAAATCAATCCTAAAAACCCTTTATAGATATAGTGTTAATATTCTATTATCGTATTTTATCATCTAGCCATTGATAAAAAAGATCTCAAATTTCATAAAATTGTTTATCCTCTTGCTCTCTAATTTCAAATGTCAATCTACTCATCTCAGCACATTCCAATATTTTCTTAATAATTTCTTCCTGTAATGGTATTTTCTCATTCTTCCAATTTTGTGTGTTGCAAACAGTCTGTCCAGTTTCTTGATGACCGCTTCGGTTGTTGTTTTCTTCATTTGATGGATTTCGAGCCAGTTCGAGTAGGCATCCACTGTTAACAAGAATGTGTGGCCTTTGGTAGGTCCTGCAAAGTCCAGATGGATATGGGACCAGGGTCCCCGCTGTGTTTCCCATTCGGTTGGGGTTGCTTTTGGTGGGGCGTTGCTGACTTCCTGGCATTTGTGACAAGTTTTGACCCATGTCTCGATTTGCTTGTCGATGCCTGGCCACCATGCGCAGCTTCGTGCGAGGGCTTTCATGCACACGATGCCGGGGTGGCCATCGTGCAAGGTTCTCAGGACTGCTCGTTGAAGTCGCTCTGGGACAACGACTCTATCACCCCAGATAATGCAGCCCTTTTGTGAAAACAATTCTGTTTGACAACTCTTGAATGGGGCGTAGTCATCAGGTACCTGGTCCAATGGCCATCCACGTTCCACCCAACTGAGGACTCGTGCTAAGGCGGGGTCGTGTTTTGTTTCTATTGCGATATCTCGGGCTGTTAATGGTGGTGTACGAAGTGTCTCGATCTGCAACGTTGTCACTGTAGGCACGGGGTCATCAATGGTCTCTGGAAGTGGTGCTTGGCTCAATGCATTGGCATGCGGAATGGCTTTCCCTGGGCGGTGTTGTAGCCGATAATTATAGGCAGCCAAGAATTCTGACCAACGAGTCATTCTGGGAGATAATATATAGGGGGTCAGCTTATCTCCCGCTATTATTCCCAGCAAAGGTTTGTGGTCAGTCACTATAGTAAAGGCTCGGCCATACACGTACTCATGAAATCTCTTGATAGCAGACACAATAGCAAGGGCTTCTTTATCAATCTGACTGTAATTGCGTTCTGCTTTTGAAAGCGTCTTTGAGAAATAGGCAACAGGGGCTTCGCGACCGTTTGGCAAAACGTGGCTCAAAATGGCGCCTACTCCGAAAGGCGATGCATCACACGTGATGGTTAACGGCAAAGTCTCATTGTACTGCATTAGTACAGCGTCAGAAGTCAATAATTCTTTTACGTTTCGGAACGCCTGCTCTTCTCTATGTCCCGATACCCAGATTGCTTTTTTGTCTAATAAATGATGTTGGGGTTCGGCTACGGTTGCTTTGTGCGGCAGGAAAACGTTATAAAAATTGATAAGGCCTAGAAATGCCTGGAGGTCGGCCTTATTTCGGTGTTTTGGGGCGTTCTTGATTGCCTTCAGTTTGCTATCGGTGGGGTGAATGCCATGACTATCAATTAAATATCCTAAAAATTCGACACGATCCGTGCACAGTTTATACTTGTTTTTCTTAACTTCAGGACCTGCGTCTTTGAACCTCTGTAGAACCAACCTCAGGTGATCCCTTAATATTTGCGGAGTCGGGGCAGCGATTAACACATCATCAAAGTATGGGACAATGCCTTTTATTCCCTGTAATAGTCTTTCCATCAAGCTCTGAAAGATCCCCGGGGCTACGCTCACTCCGAATTGGAGTTGGAACCGGATACCCGGTACCGGATACGCGTTTTGCTGCAGGGCGTGGTTCAGGATGGCTTGGTAGTCCCCACAAATTCTTATCGATCCATCCGGCTTAATGGGTGTCATGATTGGGGTCTCCCAGGGAGAGTGATCGGTTGGCTCTAACACACCCTGGGCTATTAATTTATCAAGCTGCTCATCAATCTTTGGTTTAAGGGCAAACGGAACCCGACGAGGCTTAAGGCAGATGTGAGCTACTTTTGGATTAAGGTTAAATGATATTGGGGTCCCCTTGTACTCGCCTAGTTTTTCTGCAAAGACGTCCTTGAATTCTTGGACGAGGTCCTCCTCCCAGTTGCTGCTGCCGATTCGGTTAATGCCTGCCACTTCAATGCCAAGTGGAGCGAACCATCGGAGGCCTAACAGGCTAGGCCGGTCTTTGTCAATCACAGTCAGGGGTAGGTATGCTGTACGGTTCTTGAACGAGACCCGGACTTGATTGGATCCTACGACTGGAATCCAATTCCCCTGATAGTCTTTAAGTATGAGTCTTTGGAAACGGAGGTCTTGTCACTGGACAGTAAGGATGAGTTGCTTGAGGGTCTTCCAGGAAACCATTGAGAGGGACGATCCTGAGTCGACTTCCATTGGGCCGGGTTGGTTTTCGATGGCCACTTTAACTCGGATTTTCTTGGCATCCAAAGAGGAGGCGTGACCAATAGTGCTAGTTTGGTGAGCCTCTTCTCGCTTCGTGGGGCAGTTTAGGGTTCTGTTTCTGTAGGAGTGGTTGTTCCATTGGTGGTTCACTGGTTCTCGCCTTACAGGACGGTTTCCTGTCGGTTGGCGATAGTTAGCCCCCTTCGAGGGCTGGCTGGGTCCTATGAAACTTCTACAGCCCTGTCCGATATGGCCTCATTTCCCACAATCATGGCAAAGCATGTCGCGGAATTTGCATTTGGACCGGGGGTGGCTTGCCCCACAACCAGCGCATGGGTGTTGGCACTTCTGGTAATGGTCCCGTTCGGACCGCAGTCGATGGACCTCTTCTTCCTCGCTGTCTGACAACGAAGACAGGTCCTCGTAGTGGGCCGTCAAAAGCTGTCCTTCTGACTTGGGTAAAACGTCGCCAGTCGGTTGGTGAACCGGAGCGTGGTTGCAGCGCATTCGGGCAGCCGACTTCCTGGTTGCTTCTGCTGCAGTAGCGTCAGCAATGGCATCTGCAAGGCTGATGTCACCTTTTGCCATCAGCTTACTCTGCACGTGCGGTGCATCTAGTCCCAGAATTATTCGGTCTCTTAGGGCTTCTTCCAGGTCGGCGAACCCACAGAGGCTTCCCAGGCTTCAGAACTCTTTATTTACATGGTGTGACAGCTCAACTCAATGGCTGCTACCGCCTTCCTTATATAGGCAACTTATTAGATATTCAACCAATGAAAACCAGGGAGCGCTAGCTCCGTTAACCAATGAGAGAGTCTCGTTAATGGCCAATCAGATTCACCTGAACGGACCAATCTGATATCGCCATTAACGGCCAATCAGAAGTGCAGGGCCAGAACCCTGCACTTGACTTCAAGGTCTTGATAACTTTATTAACACATTTATTCATTCACAACATTGGGGACAATATGCTGATACCATAAACTATTCAGAGAGTACTGTAAAGTCTAAGTACTATTTCTATTACTAAAATACATATGTTCCTAAAGCTTAACAAAACAATCTACAGCTCTGCACTACAATGTCAGAGTACCAATTGTATCCTGTTATCAGTATGATTTAATGTTGATAAAATCTCTAAAATTGTAATCTGTTATAACCTTCACCAGTAACCCTGTTGTTTGTACTATAAGTTGTAATTTGTAAAATGCACAATTTGTTTTGGATTTTATCCACTTTTATATACAAGTATACATTGGAGTACAAATTAAAGAATAATTTATATAATTTGCATAATTTACTTTCCTTTTTTTCCAAAGATGAATTGAATGTTGTTGATATTCTTTTTTTAAATTAAGGAAATAAACCCAAATAAGCTTCTTGAATGAGAAACAAAACATCTTCAAAGAAAAACCAGAAAGTCCATTTGCATCTTGAAAAAGTAGCTTTGGCACAACCATGACCTGGATGACTGAGAATCTCCATAGATAATGAAATAAACATTTTAAACAAGTAGATAAAAACTAATACAAACAGGCAGTCAGCAGGGAGGAAAAAGAGGGCAAAAAATAAAAGAAAAAGGAAAAAGTGAAGAAAAGGAAAATGTTATGCAAAATATAAAATAAATATGTATATTATGGTGGCTTCAATTTTCTTCATCTTAGTTGAAAGTATCAATATTTTTTATTGTCTAAAACTATGTAATATGACTTTTTTTTTTCAAAACTGAAATGAATTTTGTTGAGACCCTTATAGGATTTCAGCAACAGAATGAAACCCTGGGGTGTATTTGTTATGAGGCTTTTGCTGCATCTAATCCATTCCAACACATTTACATTTCATTGTTGCTTCACAGTACGATGAGTGGAAAACAAATTTTAATATATAAAATAAATGGAAGAGAATGCATGTAGCTCTGGTTTGACCTATAGAGTCATCTACAACACACAATGCACTGTGGAGTCATTTATGACATTTAGTGTAAAGATTGCAATAATCACTATACAGGACAGGCAGAAGACTAGAAGAACACATCCATGAACATGAGCTAGCAGTCAGAAGAAACAATGAAAACTCTTTAATTTCACAACACAGAGACATATTCACCTATAATTTTGATTGGGCAACTTTGAGCATCCGACACTAGGCTAAATCCAAAACATACTAGGGAATTTCTGGAAGCTTGGCATTCAGACAAATAAGTGATCAATATTGTAGTGTAGACAGATAAGGTTAAACCACATTTCACATCATTCAGTGCACTATTCCAAATAAACATTTTTTTTTTAAAAAAAGCCCAGGAATCAAACAAAAAGACAAGAACACATTTGTTCTGATCCAGCTCCCCAAACACAACAATATGAACCCTGTGATGTGAACTCAAAAGATTCCATTATTAGGGGGCTTCCGGTTTCTGCGTGGCTTTGGGGCAACAGGAATTCGCGACAGCTCGCGATTCCTGCTGTGCTAGCCGCCGAGGTACCCCCGATCCAAATGGGTCAGGGGGATATGGCTGCCCTGTAGGGACAGCTGAAGAGAGAGGGGAGCTGGACAGGGGGTTGGGGGTGTCGCAGACCCCCTCCTCGTCCTGGAAAACCCCTTTTTCCCAAGGCGGTGGAGCGGCAGTCAGCAATGGCTGCCACGAAGAAGTCTGCAACCGGGTAAGATTGTGCTGGAGGAAGCAAGAGAAGTGATGGTGCTGCCTGAGCCGGGTCAATCCACATCCTTGAAATTCAACTGAGCTGTCTGAATTGCTGGAGGATACATTGTATCCCTAAGAAGATTGAAAGCGGCGGAGAAGCTGTTAAAGGGAACTTTTTTCTTTTCTTCACTCTCCCACCCCATGGAAGCAGCAGATTTGAAATATCTCTGGGCATTGAAGGTAAATTATTTTGAAAGTTGAAGTTAAGAGACAAAAGGGTTTTTGGACATTGAAAAAGTTAAGAAATTGGAAAATTAAATTAGAAGTATGGATTTCTGATTATTTAAAATTGATGTTGCAAGTGGGAAGGGAGAGGAAAAAAAATTGGAGCAGAAGCTGAAAAAGGAGGAGATTGCCTAGAATCCCAAAGAAAGGTATATGGTAATCGGACCTCTTTGATTAAACATTAACCCCAGAAAGAGAAAGAGAAGAAGGAAGAAAAGTATCAATTTCTGAAACTTTTTTTTGAACTATCTTTGATTGAAAATACTTGTGGTTGTTTTGGGAAAAGTTTCTCTCTTCATGATGGCATCGCTCGTGGATGAATTAAAGACTGAATATCAAAAATATAAAAAAGAAGATACTTTGGGCACTCTGTTTCAATTCTTAGAAATGGCGTTATGCACTTATGAAAAGTTGACTACGCAGCAGAATGACTGGGACAAAGAAGAAGAAGGCCAGCAGAACAGCTGAAAGGTACTCCTTAGACGGTTTCAAATTATGGCCTGGCCAGGAAAATGGTATCTGACCATTGCTATGAATGTGTTTCATCACAGCTAATAAGTAAATTAAGTGGAAATATTGTGCTTACTTCATAGTGAGGAATTAATAGAGCGGTTTACTACATACTTGGATTTCTAATAAGCACACAGTTAAGTAAATATTTTATCCAGCTAACTGATTGTAATTATAAAATATGTATGCAACCTTGGCTAAAATAAATATTATTTCTCTTACCATTCTTTGTTCCTCCAAATGTTGCCCCCAAGATCCTCCAAAATAAAAATTGGGCATTGTCATGAAATTTTGTGCATGAATTGTACTGCAGAAGAGCAAATACTGTGTTTGAAATAACTCCTACAACTATAGCCGTAGTATTCATCTGCTTCAAAAATCTTCAAATTTGGTACTCATTTTGACATGAAAGTGTTGTCCTGATACTTGCCATTTGTTTGGTACCCAACACACTGCAATAGGAAAAGGGGGATGGCCATGGAGAATGGACAAGAAGTAACTATTCTGAGAAGGTCACTGCAAAAGGAAGAGGGGGACAGCCGGAGAAGTGAATAGGAAGTTGGCCATGTTGGGAAGGTCATTGGCATAGGAAAATAAGATGTCCTTCCGAACTGAAACAAAGAGCCATATGGCAAGTCGTGGTTTGTTTGGCACTCATCATTTTAATATTCATCATTCCTCCCAGAACCAATTTAATGATGAGTACCAAGACACCACTATACTACTTTTCAACTTTTGTTGGTTCCTTTATACAATCACAGAGATAATACGGCATACTTATACAGATTACAGTATGCTAAATTCATTCTTATAAAATATTAAAATGTAATTCCAAATAATTATCCCCTCCCTTAGAATCATTAGTTGTCACTGAGATGAAATTTGTATCTTCCGAAGATCTTGATTTTGAAAGCCTCTGTATTTACATGGAAAGAATGGTAAAAAGAACTAACACTGTGCTTATAATCTTTAATATCCTTTCACTAAAAATGAACAAGTTACAGGAGTATAATATCCAAGGGTAACCAAAATGCTTGAAATGTCCATTGAATTTGACTTATCCATTTCACAAGCATAAGAGAAAACAGCCACTCATTGTGAAATTAATGCTTTGTTAGTACCATGTTACATTTCCACAAAGGATTTGATCCATGATCAAAGATCTAATGCCTGAAGGCTGACAACAAAGGCAAATACCAGGCCAATAGGGAGGCAACAACCTTCAGATAAGAGACCACCATTCTGAAGCCTGATAATACTGGGTGACAATCAGCAGCTCAGCATCTTGATTGTATTAAGTGCATCTGCTCCAGGAGTTTTGAGACATTTATCTGCAAAGTTTTGCTAGAATAAAACCTCCTGAAGGAAATAAAGAGTCAGAAAGGGAGTGGAAATATTTTAAATCAAAGCCAGAATATGATCAGAATATTTAGAGTTTGCCTGAATGTTCTCCCTAAATGACCTGTGAAGAACTTTTTCATACTTCAAATGACATAAGTGAAGGAAGTCAGTCATCTGATAAAAACTATCATGGTTGCTATGAAAAACTAGCAAGAAAAATAGATGCTCAGAGATCAATTGAATCATGATAAGTAAAATTTAAGGTTGAGGTTGAAGCTGATCTTCAGATCCAGCCAAATTTGAACAGAAGCTAAACAACTGTTGGGACTGGAGCCCTGATAGGGACCTACTGCATAAGGAGTGTCTGACCAGGTAGCAAAAATTATTATCCCCTTGGTTTTTTAATTTTAATTTTTAACTCTTTATTCCAGTGTATTTATTTTTGCACTTTTAAAACTTTTATTATATTGTAAACTACCCAGAGTGGCTGAACGATATGGATGACATATTTTGGAGGATCTTGGGGGCAACATTTGGAGGAACAAAGAATGGTAAGAGAAATAATATTTATTTTAGCCAAGGTTGCATACATATTTTATAATTACAATCAGTTAGCTGGATAAAATATTTACTTAACTGTGTGCTTATTAGAAATCCAAGTATGTAGTAAACTGCTCTATTAATTCCTCACTATGAAGTAAGCACAATATTTCCACTTAATTTACTTATTAGCTGTGATGAAACACATTCATAGCAATGGTCAGATACCATTTTCCTGGCCAGGCCATAATTTGAAACCGTCTAAGGAGTACCTTTCAGCTGTTCTGCTGGCCTTCTAACATGATGGCGTCCTACTTTATTATTTTGTTGCCTTTCCAGCCTGCTAAATGTTATTCTCCCTGATTTATATATGAATTATGTTGTCATTAAATTTATATTATTATTATAAATTTATATTATTATGTTACTGAATGTTACCACTAATTATCTGCTTTGAACTTTTTTTTCAAATAGAAAGGTGGATAAGTAGTATTTTTAACAACAAAACAATATTACTGAATGAATGGGTGGTGAATGTGACATATCTTTTTTTTTTTTCATTTCTGTGATTACTCCCATATTAGCCAGGCTTCATTGGTTCACAGTGGAGCAAACTGCCTCCACCTGTATGAGGAACAAGTTGGATCTCCTGCCAATGCCTACAAGAAGCATTATCCTCCCATCACAGGAATACACATTGATCCATTTCCTTTCTTTCAAAGATAGGTTTATTGAGGGAAATTAGTCAGGCAAAAGAAGAATGATGAAATCGGGGATATGTTGGTTGCAAGCCAATTAACATTTCCATCTTCTAAAGAAAAAGGGGTTAAAAAAATGCCATCTGGTTTGCAAATACAGCACGTGCAGCGAAAATGCTCTTGTGTGCCTCCCTGAAATTATATTTCTCATTTTCTGTTGGCAATCATGAGAAAAGCAAAAAAGAAACAGAAATGTTCTCTGTGAGAAACAGTGCTGTGTGCAAAGTGGTGGCTAATCAAGCAGGTGCAGATCATAATTCTGAAAATGATGCTCTAATAATTGAAATGCCAAATATGGCCTATGATTAAAAATCTCCCCATGGTCGATATGTTTCAAAGGGTCATGTTCTAACAGACAACTAGAAACACGGACTCAAAATATAGACCAGATTCTAATCTTAAACAGCAAGAAACAAAGAGTCCTCAAGTGCCTTATTACCAGTAACACACTTTCTTATAGATTCCTTTTTAATTTCATTTGTAGCTTTATTGCATGATTGACATGAAATGTATTGCAATCCAACATTTGGTAATTTATTTGCATATTGTGATCTCTGGAGCAATATTAATTTATATTATTTGAACTATTTTCACTCTCCCCCCCCCCGCAATAGTTCAATGGTTAGTTGAGCAAGCAGTTGGCAATAAATAACATTTTAAAGTTATCCATCTTTAAATTCAGCTCCTAAGATGTGCATAGGACTTCTCAGATGCTCTTCCATCCAAGTGCTAGAGAGACATCACATCAGAAATGTTGCAAAAGATGAATAAATAGAATAAAAGAAAAGATCCTCTGTCTATCTACAGTCATGAGCACATTATTGATGTTTATGAAGCAATAGGACATTAGGCACATATTTTATGTCATTACTACTCAATCTTTATATGATTCAGTGGTGTGAGCTTAATTCTCTCTTAATCAGAATAATCATAATGCGTTAAAAGTAAATAACCTGTAGCTCCAGTATCTGACTCCGTTTTTATTAATTCTCGCTTTCTGAAATGGGAAATTTATGAAAACTCTAATGTCAATCATTAATGGAATTGTCACATTTATAAAGCAAAGTCCCACACTCCCCACAATTTCTCTTAATACAAGTGAAGTGATCCCAATTATTTTATGGCCCTCATCCATGTTAAATATGACCTTGGTTCTCTTGCTTGGTCCCGTATTGATTATTTTCCTTCCTTTGAGAGCTGTATTAAAAATTCATTCAGTTCTCATCATTCTTGGATTTGGTCTGAAAATAATAATTGGATCTCTGATTAGAATTCATGGATATGACACCAGTCAGAATGGAAGAACAAGTCAAAACTATAGCAACAATCAACCGAAGGCCAAGATGACACATTTCAACTTAGGGAAAAAAAAACATGTCAATGAAACCAAGTTTATTGATAATAACAACCATGCATAGGGTTTCCTATTTAGGAGAATACAGTAGCTAGCACTTGATAATTCACATTTACAGCTGAAATTTGAGTGTTAGTACAGATAGTTCTTGATTTGCAACCATTTGTTTAGTGACTGTGCAAAGTTACAACAGCACTGAAAAAAGTGACATGACCATTTTCACAATCATGACCAATGTAGTATCCCCATGGTCACATTATAAAAAATTGGACTCTTGACAACTGACTCAGGGTCTTGTGATCACTTTTTGTGACTGGATGAACAAAATCATTGGGGAAGATTCACTCAACTGCTATTACCATGTACTAACTTAACAACAATAGTAAATCACTTAACAACTGTGGCAAGAAAGGTTGTTAAATGGAGCAAACTCAACAACAGAAATTTTGGGCTCAATTGTGATCATAAGTTGAGAACAACCACTGTTATATCTTGGTAGATTCTTAAAAACATGATTTTTGGAAGAGCAAACAAAGAATGGGGTGGGTAGAATGGGATAAAAGAAGCTATCATGGTAGATCCTTTGGAGGAAACTATTACTTCAAGTTTCATCCAGGTTTCTCATAGAGAATAAGATTTTGAAAACATTAATCTGTATTTTTTTTCTTGTAGAAGTGGCTGCAGGGGTGAAATTCAATCACTTCTCCCACCTTGGAAAAGGTGATAGGGACAGTTTGAATCGGTAAAAAATCACCTTAATTGCCGTTGGTTGCTATGACTATTATACCAAACCATGCCCACAGCTACGTTCAGAGAGCCAGTAGGGAAAAAAAATGAATTTCACCCTGAGTGGCTGGGATGAGGAATGGAGAGAATATATCTCTCCAAATTCGCCTGCATAAGAGCCTGAAGAAAAATTGTGACCCAATGCAAAAAACATACCCTCTAGCTTCAAAAAATACTTTCAAAAATGTTATAGCCCTGCAGTCTTTGAGAGCAGTAAGTGCTTGAACCAACACTTAGTACTTTAAAATCTGTACAACTTTAACCTCCCCAAGAGTTTGTATAGAGTTGATTAATCTTAACCCATACTCAGAGTGCTGAGAGCTAACGTGAACTTTCAGTTGTGCTGGCAGGAGTAGCACAATGTGTTGTATTCATTTAATACAGGAGAGAATAAAGTTAAGGATTATGACTAGCCATGTGAACTGAACTGAAGCTGTAACAGTATATAGCGTCTTTAACAACCCCGGAAGTGGGAGAAAATCTCCTAAATCTGTGAAACACTTTCCAGTCACTTGATTGGATTTGTTGCCTCAAAATTATCCTTTGTTCGGTTGACAAATCTGCTTCAATGGGGTGATTCAATCACATCTTTGAACTGAACACCCTTGAAAGCTTCACAAAATCCTACTGGCGAACACAGAGATAGGAATAACTATATATACTACTTTAGCAAGTAGAAGATGTTGACATTTCTCTTGTCATTAGTATTTCAATTGTTCACTATGGTTAAATTAATTAGTTCTTTTTACATTTGGCTTCATTTTGAATTGGAGGAGAAATAGATGAACACATCAAAGGATTTTGTGTAGCGGAGGAGGAACAGAATGTAAATGTGTCTGAGAACCAATGCCCACCAAAGCCAGTTATAGTGTAAGATTGGCAATATTCTGAATTTTGCAATTCAATTTCTACAATAAAAAAATATGCAATACATATGTGCAAGAAGGATAAATGTATTTAGTTAAAAGCACTATTTGGAAAAAAAAAACTAGAAAAAAGTTTATACAAAAGGACTACGTAAGAAAACACAAATTTCTTTGGATTTAATTTTAAACTACTATGGAGAATGGATGAAACAAATGACTGAAAGAAAAGATTCATTCATCCCCAAACCACACTTACTTACCACACATGAGACATTTAACCAAAGGAAGTTTTGTGTCACATATATGTTACTGTATGTGTATCAAGAAAATATGTAATCTCTATTTCTCTGTAATGAAATGAATAAATGTACCAACTAACTTCATAACGGTGCCTTCTATTTTTCTCTGTTCCACCAAAGATTCAATTTAAATCAGATTAATAATGTGCAGAATGGTACCATTATAGTACTATTGGACATAGGTCACAATTTTATTCCATTATAGACCAATGGAGATGATTAAATACAATTAACACATTGAAGTGAAGTTATACTTGTTGGCCCTCCTCTCTCATCCATTACAGGTCAGTTGGGTTTTTTGAGCAAAGTCTCAATCAGCATGGAAATCAAAAGAAAGGCATTTGCAAATGATCTGATTTAATTTGTACTGATACATCATTGGTCCATATCACTGGAGTTAGGAAGTCTTATTTCAATCATTACAACATTCAATATGTATAAACTGTAACATCTACTTTTTCTATTCTTGTTTGAACAGGCAAATTAGGAGTCATCTCCCATTCTCACAGTTAGCAGAACCAATGTTTCTATAAGGAAAAATGTTGTTCAGGAATGAAGATGATGTTTCCATGATGGGTGGTATATGTATGGAAAGTGTTTCCTGAGAGACCCCACCCCATGTGAAATGTAACAAAGGATATTTGGAAGAAGCTTCCAAAATCCCCAAAAAGCAAAATCTGAAGGAGCTTCCATCATGTCTATGGGCCTCTTTTTAAATGTAGGAACTGCATTCTTGCACCTAGTCTTCAAGAAGATTTAAAATTATATGTCTAGAAGAAGAGCAGGCCAAGCTGGGGTGGGGGTGGGGGAATAGTTCAATGATTCATCAGTCTATAGTAATTAGCTTCCCACAAATGGTCTAAGTCGAACCTCTCTTGAATTCCATTGACCCTTATTTGATGCCAAGTTAAGATTAAACTTTAGTTGATTAGATTCTTGTATATAGGCTCAAGCAATACATTTCCCAACTGCAACTCAGTGTATGGCCCTGGTTCTTTATGCCTGATAATGTGTTTGGAAGCTGAGATGAGAACAAGGAAAGTACCTGAGTTGGGACAAATCTGGATGCTTTGGTTTTCTATTATGTTTTTTTTTTATGATGATCTAATTCCACAGGATTTATGCTGATAGTTTTCATTATTATTTCATATGTTTTATTAATTTTTGAATTATTGAGAGGAATGTTTTGCTGCTAATTGCTTATGTGGAAAATAGTATCATTTATTGATACATTTGATTTTGGACTTAATACAATGCCAGAGTTGCAGGATGAAAGTAGCATAAAAACAAAAGAAAGAAGGAAATGGAGGGGAAGAAATTAAGAATGAAATATTTAAAAAAGAACTCTCAGGAGATGCCTCTCTCATTTTTGACTAAACTAGAATTTCCTCAGAGGCATGACCTCATATAGTGTTCTGCACTGCATCTTATATTCACACAGCCAGCTTCTGATAACAAACTCAACATATTTATTGTAGTCATAAATCTTCCAGCAAAGTAACATAAAGCACACTGGGAACTCAAACTTTCAGCACAGGAAAAAAGGCACACGGGAAAAAAAGGCACAAGAGCTTACTTGAGCAAAAGAGTCCAGAGAGATAAAGTTCAACTTCAGGATGATGGTAAAAGACTCCATCTCAGATTCCAGACAAACCAAACAGTAGCAGAAAGGAAGAATCACAGGTAGGAAATCAAAATATCATTTGTCACAAAAAGTCGATTCTACAAGCCATCATTTTTATAGAGGACTGTTTATCTGCTTGGTTAATTGACTGAGTCAGATATTTTTCTTTCATCTTAATGGCATATGTGATATGTTGCTGGGATAGGGACCTTATCCTGAATGTGCTCTGAATCTGTTGACTCTGAATACACATAGATCTATTCAGGCATGCTCTCTTCAGCTGCTTTCCAAAACTGATGGGTATACTATAGCTGTATTCATATCTTGTCAAGCTTTTCTAAATTTGAAAACTCATGGTGATTCCTCAGATAAAGACATATTATTCATGAAAAAAGTACTTGTGTGTGTGTGTCTTTGAGTTGATCTTGATTCTTGGCTAGTGCCTGGACAAGTGCTTGAACTTTTCTTGGCAAGATTTCAGAATGTTTGTCATTACCTTTTTCCTAGGAGCTGAGAGAGAAATTGACTGGCCCAAGGTCACCCAGCTGACTTTGTGCCTAAGGAGAACTAAAACTTGAGGGCTTCTGGTTTTCTAGCCTGTTATCCTAACCACTATACCAAACTGACTCTCACTTCAATAGTAAACTTATAATAATTCTGATAAAATCTCCTTTTTGTTAACAAAAATGTATTTTTTTAATTTGTCAACGATTTTTTAAAAGCAAAAAGTAATAAAATCTAAAGACAATTTAGCATGCTGATTCTGGGAAAGTAAATAAATATATAAAAATAAAGGCATTTCATGGGAAATCGAAAAGTGTAGAGGAGGAAAAAAGGCTCACAAAGGATTGCAATAAAATCATCCCATGGGCAATTAGCCATTGTTCCAAACAAATTGAAAGCTTTTTTTTTAAAGTACCAAACATGAGAATTTCTGCAAGAAGTTTTCTCATGACTGAACATTCCTATCACTAATTTTTCTTTGCTTTCTTCATTTAAAATTTTGAAATTAATGGATTTTATTATATGATAGGGAATATCATCATTCCACATTTATAGTAAGCCTTTGAAAAACACCTATCAAATTTAGATTGCTTGCTCCAAATTTAGATTGCATCCATTATGGCCTTATTTTGTTTTAAGTAGCCAAATACAAGGTTGCTAGGAAACACTTTGCAATATAGCAAAAAAGAATATTGTCAGTCTGTTATTCTAGCAACTTCAACACAAACCAATTGCTTTTTTCTTTCTTTCATTTTTTTGGTGATGTTGGGAGAGTAATTCCTGTTGATTAAAAATTCTAAAGGAAGACTAATCTGAAATACAGACAGTTTGTTCTGTGTTGTGATAGGCTACTTTGATGCCCATCTTAACATCACATATAGCTATGAATATAACATTTCAATTGGACTGCATTGACCACAGACATCTTTCTAATGTACATATTTGTTCAATTCATGTGCTCATTGATTTTGAACCACATCTGCATTTAAAGTTGTAATGGATGCATCTAACTTAGAGGAAGGCCCAATATTCCATGGACCTTGGTATCTCCTAGAGTTCATCTCTTCGGATATTAAGTTTTGTTTGTTTGCTTGCTTTTTTGTGTGGACCTGGCATGGTTCTTTTTATGCAAGAATACTCATAGTTCATACATAATCCTACCTGCAAGATGTAGCTATCACTCAGCCCACATGCATATATGTATGCATGAATGTTTGTATAATAAAAATTAAAGATGGATACACTGTTGTGATGTTTAGAAGTGTTCCCTTTTAAAATTAATAAAAGGTTTGTGAGTGTTTAAGTTGCCATGGCCGCAGTTTTGTAGTGTGGCCTCATACAACTGGTCAAAAAGCCCAAAAGACTGGTGGTTGATCTATATTTACAAGTCAAGCTAGGAATAAGTGTACATTTATAATTTTAAAAGTTGTCTTGCCTATGCATGCATTACCTAGGCATATTCCTTTTGTATGAGCATAGAAAAGAATACTTGATCACCCAGTAAGTCTGTTCTATGTATGTAGTTTATATACAAAATTTAGGTTTGCTGATTCATGTTTCAAAAAGGGCATGAATTCTCATAAATATAACATGGTCTTCATATTATCCTTAAACATGTAAAAAATGAAAATAAGAATGTGATTGGAATTCCCAACCTATAAATTTGTCATGAGATTCTTGGAAGAAAGCTAAAGAAATAAGTAAATAATTATTCTACCCCATCTATTGATGATTCTACCTTCAAACTGGAAATATTTCAACATCATTAAATGCAAAGATTTTTAAAAAGTGAAGTTCTCAAAAAAAGTTTGAAAAATATTTTATACACCCATGCATGCATGCACACACCCATGGAAGGAGGGAGGGAGGGAGGAAGAGAGAGAGAGAGAGAGAGAGAGAGAGAGAGGGAGGGAGGGAGAGAGAGAGAGAGAGAGATTTAATGATGCATAGTCCTAGTTTCTGGAGTTTCAACATCCCAAGAGGAGGAAACCAATCTTGCAGAAAAATATTGAGTTACTAACATGGAAAAATCTATTTAAGTGATGAAGAAAGAACCTACTTAGGTTGTCAATATATTTCAGAACATGAATTTTAGTGATCTGTCAAGGGATTTCTGGAGTCAATACTGGAAGTGGAACGAATGTCAACTGTGATGAGCATAGGTAGTTACGATGAATAAAATGGCAACTACTCCTCTTTCTAAGATTTAATTTGTAGTGAAGAGTCAGTGAAACATGTGGGTGGAAGTCTTTTTTTTTCTATTGTTAAGTCTGGCAATTGAAATGGAACCAAAAAAGAAAAGCTAAGGATTTGGTTCTAGAAGACCTTTTTAAAGAAAGACTCACCAAAGTATGGTAAATGGCTTTGTCTGTAGACTTATGTTGCAACCCTTGAATGAGGACAATATAATAGTACCAAATAGATTTCATTGGTGGATTAAATACAGGCTTTTCATTCAAAAATAAATGCTTCTTTTTCCAAAAGGGTTACTCTTTTAACTCCTAAGAGCTGCACTTGTCAGAGATAAATGACAGGAAAGTATGCTAGTCTCCAGAGAGAAAATGTAAACCAGAAACAGGTTTTGGGACTTGAGTTGAATTCTTAGAGAAAGCCAAAACATGATAAAGATTAAAGAAGTATTTTACTCAGGCAAATTCTACACAAGGGAATAATATCCTACTGAGGGATGTGTGCATATTTCACATTCTGTTTAAAGCTTAAATTGGATTTCATAATGTCTATTGCATGTTAAAAATATGTCAGACAAATGAAATCAAAAAAAGAGGTTTGTATAAGATCTTATAGTGATTAAGGAAGGCACCAGGATAGAAACCAGGAGAGTGTGAGTTCTAATCCTGCCTTAGTCATAAAAGCTAACTGGGTGACCTTGGGCTAGTCACTGTCTCACAGCACAACTCACCTCATAGGGTTGTTATTGTGTGAAAAATAGGAGGAAGGAGATATGTTTCTACCTTGTAAAAATAATAAAGGCAATAAATATAGCCATACCTATGTAAAACATGTTTAGAGAAGGTAGAAATATTGGAATGACCTTGACTTATCTTAAACAAAATTTTCATGATATCATGGATTCATCCCAGTTAGTATCTGGTGCCACATATATATCAGTACAGTATGTTGGATTTCATACTGAAAATAAAAGATTCTGAAAATAAAAGCTCTCTATGTAGTCTGTTTTGCATAATTGTTGGTGTTTTAGGTTTTAGATTGGTGGGACGGCATAAATATATGTAGGTCTAGAAGATCAATTAAAATAGGTCTCAGTGATTGAAGAGGTCTACAGATTTATAAGTAAAGAAAAATATAAAATGGAGAGAGAGGGGGGAGGGAGAGAGAGAGAGGGAGAGGGAAAGAACACCATTTTCTTGTTATTATGTTGTTCAGAAATTTTGCACCTCATCTATTGGCGATATTGTGAAAGCTCTGGTTGATTCAAAGGTTGTGATGTTCATCATTCTTTGTAGATGATGATCTCAAATTGCACACTAGTTTTGGAATAGGTCATAGGGAGATAACTATGAAAACCAATAGTTAAGTTCAAATTGAATCTTTCCAGCTTGCAGGTCATGAAGAGATGGGGACCACGACCTATCTACTAGATTTTTGTCTCTCCTTTTTTCATTAATCATTCAAATCTGTAAGAAAAACATAGGGTTCCAATTCATAAAACAGAATATTTATTTAGAACTTATGAATAGTAAGGCATTCCCCATTTAGATGTCTTGTCTTCTACCCATAAATGTATAAAAAGTAGACACTAGCAAAGCTGCATATATTCTTTCATTATTTTGTTTTGCCCTTTCAAAATATTCCCTTCAATATTAAAACAGTTTTTCCTTTCCCCCTCTTTCTATTCTCAGGTATGTCAATTAGGAATTTAGAACATTTGCTTAAAATAGGTCTGCCCTAATTGATTACTGCTGTGTAGAACCTGAAAACAATTTTGATATGATTGGGATACTGATAAGACAGCAACCTGAGACAAATAGCATGGTCAGTAAATAGCATGGTTAGCAAGTTCCCTGCATATATACTAATTAAAAAAAGTTTATTCATAAAGCAAAATGGCTATTCTCTAATTCAAATGAAATCCATCACAAAGGGAGAGTCTGTCTTCTTTACTACATTAGTTAATTAATGTGTTACCTCATGCCTAAAGGTAGCTGTTATTGAAAAAGATTCCTCTTTACAAAGGAAAACTTTCGAGTTATAAATCTGTCACTAATATTCCAGTGGTGGGATTCAAATTTTTTTACTACCAGTTCTGTGGGCATGGCTGGGTGGGTGTGGAAGGATACTGCAAAATCTCCATTCCCACCCCACTCCTGGGAGAAAATTACTACAAAATCCCATTCCCTCCCCACCCCACTAACCTGCTTTCCAGCTCCGTTCTCCTGTGCAGGACAACAAAAGAAGACCCAGTTGATCAGCTGGGACTCAGGAGACAGAGAGTAGATGGGAGTGGGTCAGAGGTGGTATTTGCTGATTCTCTGAGCTACTCAAAATTTCTGCTACCGGTTCTCCAGAAGTGCTCAGAACCTGCTGAATACCACTTCTGTAATATTCCATTCTTGAGGAAGATAATTGAGAAACTCAATATGCCTGAACAACACCCATTTTCTGGATATATTTCTATCAGGATTTTGCCTGAATCATGGTACTTAAAATGCTTTTATCACCTTGGTAAATGATCTGTGCTAGTAGCTAGGCAGAGCGGTATGATCCTTCTAAATGTCCTGGGCCTCTTAGCAACTTTCAATGTCATTAATGATGGTATTCTTCTGCATTGCTTCACTAGGGTCAGGGGTGCTATTTTGTAGTGGTAATGAAACTCCCTGTCGGTATATGCCCAGAAAATGGTGTTTAGAGAACTATTTCTAACATCTAGATCAAGTTTATGATGCCCCTCATCTCCTATATATCTTATTCAACATCTAACAACTAAGAAAAACCATTCTAAGCTTCGGAGTGTGGCATTATCGGTGTACTTATGGCACTCAATTCTACAGCTCTATAACTTTAAATTCCAAAGAACAATCCATACTTTTGAATACTGCTTAATCCTTATGATGAGTTGAAATTAAACCTACACCAATCAATAGTGTGGTTGCTAAAAAGAAAGCTAATCCTTGGAAATGAGGTAACACGTGTTCTTAAAAAAAAGTTATTCTGCTAGAATAATACAATTTGAGTGTGTTCCTTGAATACTAGCTGCCACAGTATTTGCAAGTGACAGCTGTGGTAAAGAGCTTGTTTGCATAATTATTAGTAAAGTGCCAAAGGAAGCCCTTCCTGAATTGGTTGGACTTAAGACATCTTGCCAGAGTCTAGATAATGCTGTTAACTGTTGCAATCTATTGAATTAAAGTTTGAAATTGAATTGAATTGAAACATTTAGAAAGTGTGCAGAAACTGGTGCAAAATGTTGTGGTTCATTCCTATGTATAGTTTAGGATAATGATACTTCTCCTGAACTGATTACTAATTGCCCTCCAAACACAATTCATTTGAAAACCCATAATGGTTTTGTGGTCTGAATAGTTGTAGAACCACTTCTCCCTCTTATAAAACTGTATAGAACCTTAGATCAGCAGGAGACCCCCAAGGATTAGAAGCTTGACTGGGTAGAAAAGGACCATTATCTGCATGGCTCCCTGGCTGTGAAATATGTTGCCTTTGGAATTCTGGGAGCTGAAGTCCTCATATCTTAAAGTTGCTGAGGTTGAGAAACCCTGCCCCAGAAAGATACACTGATCCCCCAAATATTTAGGAAAATGGAACTTTAATATTTCTTCTATCAGGTTGCTAAAATTAATTTACATGAATGTATTTTTGATTTCATAAATGCAATCAGAAACTAATATTTGTAGATAGAAGTAATAATACTTATTTCTAGTTATGGAAAGGCATTTTATGTTTGTCTTCTTAGCAGTAAGCTTTACTTAATCAATTTGGACATATTTTTAAGCAAGCCATGATAGAATCACACCATTACAATTTTGTATATTCTTCACTCTCCACTATTAAATTTATAATTCCCACTAATATCCAAACATATATACAACATAAACAATAATTTGGAGATCTGAGTACCTTATTGCACCAGAACCAATTCATCTCTTGGGCCTCCCTGAATTTCATAACCTTTATTACATTGCAATTGAATTCTGTCCATGTGAAAGGAAGTTTGAAGGTTTGGCATTGAGCCAAACTTTCATTTAATTGGCAGGGAGGGAGGGATAGGATTGAATGGGATGGGATTAGGAATAGGAGGATGGTCTATACATAAGTCAGTGTGTCTGTGTTTCAGTGTGTACTGAAAGGTCTGATCTGATGAACTGTCAAGCTCAAGAGCCAGTAGGCATTCAATCACCTAGAGTACATCAGGAAGAATTGTGGATAGAATAAGGAAATGAAGCGTTAGAACCTAATCACATAATTGCACTAGCAGAACAGAAGTAAAGTGAATTAGCATGGCTATCCAAAGGCAAGGACAACAGTGCTCCTAACTGGACCTAACGTTTATACACTATTCTTTCTATTGTATTTTTTGTTTCATTTGTATTTTGAAGTTCCACCAAGTATTATCCTGAATATTTCAGTCACAATCTCTTATTCCAGGAAAGGTTTATGTATTCTGTTAAACAAACAAACAAACAACAGATTTAACGTTTTTTCCTTTAAAAAAATTGCCTAAATGTATTCCTGTTAAGCTAACAATTCAGGTTGTTGGGTGGTAAATGATTAATTGAACCTAGATAATTTATGTTTCTAAAAAGCTACTCTGTTTCATGTTCTGTCTGTCTATTATACAGGTTCCTGAAGGATACATCACCCATTTCTAAAGCGAGGATTGACAGAACAAGTCACTCATGGAATAAATGGCAGCGTTGTATCTAGATGTGTCAGATGGCACATAATTTTTTTTCAAGGAGAATGTACGTATTTCATAATTATGGTCACTATGCTGGGATAAGTCAACATGAATCATAATGAAGGGTCTACAAAAATAGTAAAAAATACCTGGGAAATGGCTATGGATATAAAATAAATGCACATATAAAATGCTTCTCATGTGCAGGGAACAGTAATGCAATCTATGTTGAGCCAAATAGCTCCAGGGTTTCACATAAAAATGCACTTTTTAAAAAAGTTAGTGATATCATAATATCTGCTTAACGACTAATTCTCACAACACTATCAAATTATTTAGTAAGTGTATTAATATTCTTTTTCTCATCTTTCCTATTATCTATCTCCTTTTCTACTTATGACTATAACTTTGTTGTTTGTATCTTTATGATTTATATTGTTTTATTTAGTTTTCTAGTATGATTTAAGTTAATTTTATCACTAAGTGGGGTATCTTATGATTCATGATGTATTTTTATTATAACCAATTTTTTATTAATTTTACAAAAACAATACACAATCCAGGCTTAACAACTTGAAAAATCTTTTCCAAAATAATAATAAGAATAAGAATAATAATTTAAAAAAGAAGAAGAAAACCAATAGAACATACAAAATAATTCCAAATTGTAATATCAATATTTACATTATCTATTTAACTTCATATCTTATCCAGATTTCTCCTTNCATGAATTCTTTTCTAAAAAAAATAGTAATAATTAAAGAAGAAAACCAATAGAACATAATGATTCCCAATTATAATATCAATATT
>BHEV01018116.1:0-12473 GCA_004319985.1 Emydocephalus ijimae
TTATTATTGGGCTTCTTTTTTCTACTATTTTTATTTTGAACTATAATTGGTTACTTCACAATTGGATTAAGATTTAGAAGAACTTGAAGATTTTGAATTGCTTAAAATGAGTAGGAAATTTATAGCTCCTGGTTCTTCAACTTCCTCTCCACCATCTGGAGGACAACGTTCAATACAGACAATGTTAAAGCAAGAAAAAGAACAAGAAAAAGTGACTCTGCAGATGATTATGCAAGGAATTCAAAATATTCAAGCAAGATCAGAGAATATTGAAAANATAGATTAATGGTGGTTGAATAAGATAAAAGTGGTATGTTGAGATGGGGGATGGATAGATCAGAATTCTATCTTAGATTCCAAAGCATAGAGGAAGAAAAAGGACAAAACCTAGCTGAGATAATGATAGAAATATTGGCTGAAGCTTTGGAAATAACTCAAGAGAAGATGATGGATGGAATAGATGTGGTTTATCAAGTTTTTACAAGATATGCGATGAGAAATAGCTTACCAAGAGAAGTTTGCATTAGATTTACAAAGAAAGCCATTAAAATGCAAATATTGCAAGTGGCAAAAGAGAAAACATTGAAATACAAAGACAAGGAGATTGCGGTCTTGAAACAAATACCCAGAAGTGTGAGAGAGATGAGAAGAGAATACCGATTCCTGACTAAAATGCTACTTAAAACAGAGGTGAATTATAGATGGCTGATTCCAGAAGGTTTAATGATCACATGGCAAGAACAGAGACATAGAATTGACTCAATTGAGAAAGTGGAATTATTTTATACATAATTTTTTGGAAGGAAAGAGGAAGAGGCAGAAAAAGAGATCTCATTCATTGAATTCCAAGAGGACTGCCAAATGACGACTGAAAAAGAAGAAGGTGCAGTAGGTGGAAAGGTGGAAGCCAAAGAACAATGAGAACTAAGATCTATGAGAGCTGCTAAACTTAACTATAAAATATAACCATGGAAGAGAAAAAATTGATTATAATTAATATAAATTGACTTAACTGAGCCATTAAAAGAAGGAAAACCTTGAATAAATTAGAGAAATTAAAATTTGATATAATTTGTCTACAAGAAGTACATATTAAAAAACAACATGAACAATTGTTGGTACAGCCAAAATTAGGGAAAATATTTACTTTCTTGACCCAATGTAAGAAAAGAGGAGTGGTTTTATATATTAAAGAGACCACCCCAGCAAAATTGATCTATACCAATGATGATGGAAGAATACTAATGGTGGAAATAATGAACAATAATATGAAAACATTCCTGATTGCAATTTATGCTCTGAATGACAAACAAGAAGAATTCTACAAAAAAATTACATATGAAAATAATTGAACTGGACGATGCTAATATAGTTATGATGGGAGATTATAATGGAATTGTAAACAATAAATTGGAAAACAATAAAGAAAACAGAAAATAAAGCAAACCAGAAAGACTCTCCCTAAATCTTCTTTTAAAATGGTAGATGAAATAAACTTAAAAGATACATGGAGAGAAAGAAATGCTAAAACTAAACAATACACCTTCTATTCAAATAGACACTTATCATGATCCAGAATAGATATGATATGGATGTCAACAGAATTAATATCTAACATTCAAGAAATAAATATTGAAACAAGTACTTGGGCAGATCACAATCCAATGACAATTAAATGGAAAGAACAAAAAAGAAATCTAGATGGACGTTAAATAATACTATTTTAAAGGAAAAAGACTTCACACAGTGGATGGAGAAAGAATTGGCTTTTTTCTTTAGAGAAAACAAAAAAGAAGATACATCAATTCAGAATGTATGGGATACAATGAAGGCATATGTTAGAGGCTTGATAATAGACTATACAAGGAAAAGGAATACTATGAAAAGGCTAGCCTCTAAGGCCCTAGAGGATGAGCATAAAAGACTTGAAAAAGAGCTACAGAAAATGCCACAGAAAAAGGACGTCAATTAAAAATGGATATAATTAAACACAAAATGGGTCAAATAGAAAAAGAAGAATTAGCACAGAAAATTAGAGGTGCTAAACAGAATTAAACAAACAAACCAGGTAGATGGTTAGCATACAAATTGAGAAAGGAGAAAGAATCAAGGAAAATATTGCAATTAATAGATGACCAAGGCCAAGTTTGCCTTGGTAGCAAAGAGAAGAAGGAAATCATTCGAGACTTCTATGGGAAATTATATAGGCAAGAGAATATTGATGAGGAAAGAGTAAAGCAGTACTTACAGAATGCTAATTTACCTCAGATACCTAAACAGACTGAAAAAATGTTAGAAAGCAATATAACGATGATGGAGTTAACTGAAGCAAAATAATGGAAAGGCACCAGCTCCAGATGGACTTCCGGCAGAATTTTATAAAACATTACAAGAATCATTGAATTTTCCATTGTTAGAAGTTATGAATGAAGTTATGTTAAAGAAGAAGATACCTAAATCATGGTCAGAAGCCTATATTACACTTATTCCAAAAGAGGAGGCCGACCCATTACAAATTAAGAACTATAGACCCATTTCTCTACTAAATGCGGATTATAAAATCTTTGCTTCAATATTGGCAGAAAGACTTTAAAAAATTTAAATAATTTTATCCATCCTGATCAAAATGGATTTCTGCCAAAGAGACAAATTAAAGACAGTATGAGAGTAATCTTGGATACTTTGGAATACTATGAGGCACATCCTGAAAAACAAATGGCTCTGATATTTTTAGATGCACAGAAGGCATTTGATAATGTGAATTGGCGATTCATGTTATTACTGTTGGAACAGATGGGTTTTGCTCGAAAATTTATTCAAGCAATAGAAGCTATATACTATAAGCAAACGGCAAAGGTAATGATAGAGGGAGAACTGATAGACTCTATTAATATTAGAAAAGGAACAAGACAAGGGTGCCCACCATCACCTTTGTTGTTTGTGTTAACTTTGGAAGTGTTAAACAGAAATATTAGAGATGAAAAGAATATAAAAGGAATGAAAATCAAAAAGGAAGAATTTAAGCTGCAAGCATTTGTGGATGATCTGGTTTTCCTCTTAGAAGACCCTTTAGAAACAATCAAAATTGATAGAAAAGATAGAGACAAATGGAAAGATGGCTGGTTTGAAAATAAATAAATATAAGACCAAGATTTTGACAAAGAATATGCTATTAAGACAAAAGGAAGAATTGGCAGATCTATTGAAAATTCAGGTCACAAATAAGATCAAGTACTTGGGGAGATATTTGACAGCAAGATGTAGTATATTAAAAGAAAATAATTATATTAAACTTAAACAGCAGATAGCACTAGATTTGGCGAAATGGGTAAACTTATAACTGTCACTAATAGGGAGAATTTCAACAATCAAAATGAATATATTACCCAGAATTTTATATTTGCTTCAAACAATTCCAGTTAGGCTTGGAAAAGACTACTTTGAAGATTTAAATAAAATTGTGTTGAAATATATATGGCAAGGTAAGAAAGCGAAAATAAAGTTAAAACTTTTGCAAGATTCTAGAATTAGAGGAGGATTTGGTTTGCCTAATTGGGAGTTGTACTACCAAGCTACAAATTTGATGTGGGTTAAGGAATGGATAACAAAGAATACTAGATTATTGACATTAGAAGGACATGATTTGTTGTTGGGGTAGCATGCTTTTTTATGGTATAAAGGAACTAAAACACAGGGGTATTTTAGAAGACATTATATATGGGAGTCTCTGTGGTTAAACTGGGAGAAGATTAAAAGACAATGTTCTTTGAAAATTCCAGTCTGGTTATTGACTATTGAAGCATTTTCGTATCCTATAATATACAAAAAGGAACAAACAGTTAGATATGTTGAAATATTGAATGAAAAGGGTGAACTTAAATCTGTGCAAAAACTAGAGGAACAAGGTATAAAGATGATTTGGTTTTCATATGTGCAAATACATTCAAGGTATGATAAAGATTCTAAAACAGAAGGTTTCTGTGATAAACTGACTGACTTAGATAAGATTTTGACAGGTACTGATGAAAAGATGATTAAAAAATTGTATGGATATTTATTAGAAAGAAGAACGAGTTAAAGAAACTATGATTGTTTGGGGGAAGAATTTTGGATATGGGAATGATTTAGAGAAATGGCAAAAATGGTGGTCTCAAAATTATAAAATGACAATGTCAACAGCATATAAAGAAAATTTGTATAAGATGTTTTACAGGTGGCATTTCCCCCCGACAAGAATAGCAAGAATGTTCAAGAACAAATCTGAAAAATGTTGGAAATGTCATCAGATACCAGGCTCATATTACCATATGTGGTGGACTTGTGCGGATGCCAAAAAACATTGGACTAAAATCCACACGTGGTTGGAAAAAGTGACAAAAAAACATATAGACTTGAAACCAGAGATATTTTTATTGGGAATTTTACTTGAAATATATAGTAAAGACTTGAAATACCTGATTGTAAATGTATTAACAGCGTCTAGGATTGTATTTGCTAAAAACTGGAAAAATGAGAAAATACCATCACAGGATGAAATCATTAAGAAAATATTGGAATGTGCTGAAATGAGTAGATTGACATTTGAAATTAGAGAACAAGAGGATAAACAATTTTATAAAATTTGGGATCTTTTTTATCAATGGTTAGACAAGAAAGTACAGTAATGAAATATGTAGACTTTTAGAAAATAATTAATATATAAAGATGTACTTCTTTCTTATTATATCTACAAAATGATTTTGGGATAGATTTGGGGTGATAATATGAACTGTTATAAAATAAACTAAGTAAATTATGGTTATCTTGTAAAACATGAATGAATAAAAGTATAGTCAAATGATTGATTAATCATGATACTAAGGTATTTAGTGTTTGATTGACAATATGAGATTATATGTAATGTAATTGTAATTGAAGACTACGAAATGGAAGCACAAAACAATTTGTAAACTAATTGGCACACTGTATGTACACCTATGGAAGATAGCTTGATGTTTTTATGTTTTGTTTGTTTATGTTTGTTTTTAAAAACCAATAAAATTAAAAAAAGAAAAGAAATAACAGTGATGGAATTGAAAAGGGCGGTTGAAAGGCAGAAAAATAATAAGACGTCAGGGCCAGATGGTCTTCCAGTAGAATTGTATAAATGTACTTATGAATGTCTTGAAACAGTGATGTTAGATGTGTACAATGAAGTATTGGACTTTGTCAAATTACCCGATTCCTGGAGAAAAGTGAATATTACTAATTCCTAAAGAAGATTTAGATCAAAAACAGATTAAAAATTATAGACCAATCTCACTTTTGAACGTAGACTATAAAATATTCACATAGGAGGTGAGTTAGAACACCTCTGCACCTGCACAAAGTGTGCATTTGGTGCACATCCACATGCAAAGTGTGTTCATGCATGCAAAGCATGCCCACCAAGCCACGCCCACTGAACCGGTGGTAAAAATATTTGAATCCCACCAATGTCTAATGTGTAGATTTCTCTGACATTGTATGCCGCATGCTAAATAAACAAATTTACAAGGAATCCAAGCTCAGGGAAGCACCTATTTATGTCTCTTTCTCCACCTGTGTGGCTTAACAGACTGGGCTTCACACTTCTCATAGTAGAAATGATGAACCCATGCACATATTACACTGGTGTTGCATCATATTTTCTCCAGGCTCTTTTCTTTTGACCCTGTTTTCTCAAATGGTTCAGGATAAATGGTCCCCAATTTTACTCATGGCTCTTATTCATGATATGGGGTTTGGAAGATAGCGGGAATTGGGGAAGAGCCAATTCCTTACCTCTTATTTCAAGCTGCAGAGGGTCACTTAACTTTGAATACATAAAGGGTTTATTTTTAAGTTGATAGCAACAACTGTAGTTTCCTATGTGTTCCAACCTGACTCCCAAGATGGAAAACTCAGCCAAGGAACTGTTTGGTTTTGTCTTTTGGGAAGCTATGAGGTCTGTTGACTTATAAAGGAAGTATTTCAGGTCACCCTTTGGCCCCTGGCAGTAAATCCGGACATCTGTATCAAGCATTTGTTGTCCCTTTGGTTCCATAAAGATGGCAGGCTCGGTGACCTTGGGGTCTAAAGGCAAGAAAACATTACATAAAGAGCAAAGGCATTAGAAGCACGAAATGACAAGCCTTAAAAGGGGGCAATGACCTACAATTTCCCCCCTCTTTTAGATTTATGCAAAATCACTATAAGACTGATGTAGCTGGGTAGAAAATTTGCTGGATAGAAAAATAAACACAGAGAAATAAGGATCATTAAACAAACAGCTTTCCTGAACTTGAACAAGGCTTCATGTTCATTGTTAACTTGAAAATAATTGTTAATTTCCTCTGAAATTTTATCTTTAACCTGAACTTTCCATAACAAGCTCATCAACTCCATCTAAACGTAATTTCTTAATCCTTTTAGAACATAGAATAATAGAGTTGGAAGGTACCTGGAGGTCTTCTAGTCTAACCCCATGCTCAAGCAGGAGACCCTATACCTTTTTGGGTAAATGGTTGTCCAGTCTCTTCTTGAAAGCCTCTAGTGATCCACATCTTCAGAAGACAAGCTATTCCATTGATTGATTCTCACCATTAGGAAATTTTTCTTCTCCTCAACCCACTCATTCTTTCTAAGGTTTCTTTTGCCATATGTTCATTCTCTATATGACCAAACCAAATATTTCTTTCATAATGGTCTCTCATTTATGCATTTTTTTCAGTGTTTCTTTGTTTGTCCATTCATTCATTCATTCATTCATTCATTCATTCATTCATTCATTCATTCATTCATTCATTCAAATTCTATGGCCACCCATTGGACCTAGGTAACTTTAGGAAACTTAAAACAATTAAAAACAGCAATCTAACAATATTTGATTATGTGCCGTCAAATCATTTTCAGTTCCTAACACCACATATTTCCAGCCACATATATCTACCTTATTTTATAATAAGGTATAAGGTATACCTTATTCTAGATTCATATTCCTTAATGCACCATGTACTCTTAATATATAATAAAAGCAATTTTTTCAGTGCTTTATGCAATTGGTGTAATGTGCATTCTTTTAATAGGACTTAGGAAATAATGACTTAGTAGATTTTGTATATAACTATAGCAGTAGCACTTAGACTTACATAGTGCTTTTTACAGCCCTCTCTAAGAGGTTTGCAGAGTCAGCATATTTTCCCCAACAATCTGAGTCCTCATTTTACCCACCTCAAAAGGATGGAAGGCTGAATCAACCTTGAGCCTGGTGGGATTTGAACTGCCAAATTGCAGTCAGCTGGCAGTCAGCAGAAGTAGTCTGCAGTACTGCATTCTAACCACTGCTCCACTGCAGCTCATACGAATGTATGTATCTATGTATTTATGTACCTGGAGTAAGTTTCTGTAGTAGTTAAAGGATCAGGCTAGAGACTGCAAGTTCCAGTCCCTCCTTAGGTATGGAACCAACAGGGGATCTTAGGCTAATCAACAGGAGACTGTGAGCTCTAGTCCCTCCTTAAGCAAACCAATAGAGGATCTTGAGCCAATCACTCACTCTCATCTCCAAGAAGAAGTACTGTAATGGCAAATCCCTTGTGAAAATCTTGTCAGGAAAACTGCTAGAGTCAGGAATCACAAAATAACTCAAGGGCCTTCATTCTACAGCATGAGCTATCACAATATGATCATTACATTTGTATATTCCTTGATGTTCAAGAGAATAATAAGTTAACTGAATCGCAGATGCATGAAGAGATGAAGGAAAAAGAAAATTCAAATGCTAATATTTGTATTCTAAGTACAGAAAATGCAAAAACACTGAACTCTCTTTGGTGAAACAACTATGAAGAATAGGAATCCATATCTTACCCGTTATATTGATATATATTTTATTACTGAACTTTGAGTATTTGTTCCTGTAGTAAATTTGATAGTCACAAAAGTAGATTCCTCCATCTGATTCTTGGACACTGGGAATAAGGAATTCAGCTATTTGTTTGTTGGAAACGTGGTTTGCTGGTGCATCTAAAGCCTCTTTTTTGAAGAGGTTATAATATGCAGGTGAGTAATATTCCTGTTTGCATTGGATGGTGGCTTTTTTTCCTAGGACAATCATGCCATTGGGGATTATTGAAATGGAGGGGCTGGGATAAAATTGATCTGAGTAGGAGAGAAAAAAAGAGAGATTTAAAAACCAATAGTTGCAACAGCCCGAATCTTTAAAGTGGCTAAATATTTGCATTTCAGGAGGAAACAAACAACTACGATTAGGTCAAAACCTACCTGGGGAGGGAGGCAAGAATCAGGATAGGAACTATTTCTTTTAATAGTATGAAAAATATGACTTTCATACATTATCCTGTCTTGCTCCTGAAATTTAGAAGGCATTATTTCAAAGTCTCCCTACCTCCCCCATGGAGAGATTGAGGTGGTTGGAAAAATGAGGAGGAATAAATGGGTTACAGCTCACGGGAGCATATTAGCTGATAAAGAGCAGACACTCGACCTGCTGAGCTTCACTAAACAAGAAGCTCTGATTCGGAATGATCTCTCAAGACCTTGGCGGGAAAGAGCCTTGGGGAGAAAATGGAAATTTTCATCCTTTCTGCATTTGGGGGAATGCAAACTTTGATTTCTATTTATAGGTGTAGGAAATACAGATAGTCCTTGATTTCTGATCACAATTGAAGCCAAATTTCTGTTGCTAAGTGAGACATTTTATAGGTGAGTTTTGCCCCATTTTAAGACTTTTCTTTCCATAGTTGTTAAGTGAACCACTGTAGTTGTTAAGTTAGTACCATGGTTCTTAAATGAACCTGGCTTCCCCATTGACTTTGCTTGTCAGAAGATCGCAAAAGGGGATCACGTGATCCCAGGAACACTGCAGCCATCATTAATATGAGTCAGTTGCCAAGGCTCTGAATTTTGACCATGAAGATACTGCAGTGATCATAAGTGTGAAAAGCGGTCATAAGTCATTTTCTTCAATTCTGTTGTAACATCAAACAGTCACTAAACAAATTGTTGTAAATTGAGGTCAACTTGTAGCTAGGTTAGTCTCATTGACAAAAGCAGCACAGAAAAAGACTTACCTCGTACAAAGATAAAAACTGTGTTGCTGTAGGATGACCAAACTGAATTGAATTCATATAAACAACTGTATTCCCCCTGATGTGATGGCTGGACATTGAAAATTTGAAATTCAACCTCATTGTGCATTGTATTCCTAATCATTATTTCATTAGACATTGCCTTATATAGATAGAAAGTGGATGTCCCTTCTGGAGTCCTCTCCTTCTTGCAACTGATAATTATATTCTCTCCCAAAGCAACCATGTTACTGGGATTCACCGAGATGGAAGGTCGGGGAAGAGGTTTTCCTGGATAAGAGGAGAAGACAAAAGAGGTTGTAACATGGAAAATTGGAAAGAAGTTCTTTGTGTAAGAGATTGGTAGGTTATATTTATTTATTAATTTGTCAAACAAGTATTAGAGAACAGATAACAAAGTATAATCATGATTATTAATACATGAAATGGATGAATAAAAAGGGAACACTAGAATAGGGACAGTACGGCACGTTGGTGCACTTATGCATGCCCCTTAAAGACCTCTTAGGAATGGGGTGAGGTCAACAGTAGACAGTCTAAGGTTAAAGTTTTGGGGGTTTGGGAAGAACCTTTTAGGCAACAAATGTGTGTGAGGTCTACATACGAAATTGTGCAAACTCTGAAACAGCATCAACATTTCCCTTGTTCAGTGACTCACACCCACATGAATTGCTACAGAGAGAGGGGGGGAGGGAAGGAGGGAGAGAGAGAGAGAGAGAGAGAATGGTTGCACTAATGCAAGATACTGTAGTTATCTGAAAAAATAATAATTTGATCTCCTCTGGTTCCTCCGGGCTGAGGGATTCCCCCCAGCCCACCTTCCACCTTGGTTTGGAGAGCACAGGGCAGAGTTTGAACATGGCCCTCTCTCCTCTAATTGTTAGATATTCAATGGGGAAAAGTCAGTGATCTAACACTAACATCTTGTTTGGATTAAAATCATCTGCCTCCTGATAAAAATTGCAGTCAACCATGTTCTGTCCCCTCATTTACATTCTTGAGATCCCCGCGCTTTGATTGGCCAAAGCGCAGGGCGATCGGATTGGCTAGGAGAGCCGCGCCGATTGGCTCGCTAGGAATCTCCCGCGATTGGTCAATTCGAATCGCGGGAGATTCAAAGCGGTGCAATTGGCCACGGCAAGCCGCGGCTTGGAAATAAAAAGCCGCAAAGTTTTCCTATAGCCCCAGTCCGGTTCCTGACTCAAATAAAGAGCTGATTCTAAGTCACCGACTCCTGGCTTCCTTTCACGTGGACTCAACACTGGCGACGAAGGTGGGATCCCGTTCCTGAACCGAAGCACGTGTCCGATGGAAGCCAGCCAACCGATGAGATGGCCAGCATCGTGCCACCAACCCCCTTCAACCCCGCTACCGAGGACTGGGAATCTTACACGGATAGATTCCACATGTTCCTCGAATGCAACGATCTGAAGGATGCCACGGGACCGAAGAAACGAGCCATCTTCCTAACGCACTGCGGCCCCACAGATGGCGAAAGCGCTAGCCAAGCCCGCCGACGTTACTACGATGAATTGGGAGGACCTCGAGCCACTGCTCCAGAAACACTACGTTCCAGCCGTGCCCATCCTCATCCGACGGCACGAATTCTATGGGCGGGACCAGCGGTCGGGTGAGAGTTTCAGTGATTTCGTTGCAGAACTGCGACGCCTGGGAGGACTATGAGAGTTCTCCAACATGAACAAGGCCCTTCAGGACCGAATCTTGCTCGGTCTTTGGGACCCCGTTCTCCAAAGTCGATTGATGGCTAAGGGCAACATCGCTCTCGCTGATGCCATCTCCGAAGCCGCGGCCGCCGAAGCAACCCGACAATCAGCAGACCGCATGTGGAGAACGAACGCCGGAGACCGCACCGAGAACAACAACCCTGCAAGGTCGACCGAAGCCCAACCTACAACTACCACCCACCAGGGTGAACTCCACTCCACCTCGGGCACGTCAGACGAGGAGGAAGACATCCACTGTCTCCAGGCAGGCCGTGACCAGCGCAGCCGGTGGAGTCGTAAGTCGAGGACCATGTGTGCCGGTTGTGGAGGCGACCACCCCAGATCAGAATGCCGGTTCTTCGACTCCGTTTGCCGGCACTGCGACAAGAAGGGCCACATCGCGCACGTCTGCCGCCTCAAGAAGAACCACAGCCCCAGACAATGGGACCCGAGCGAGAGGAGACGAGAGAGCACACCCCCCAGGACCAGAGACCGGCCAACAGACAACCACTGGGAGCGAAACGGACGAGCCCAACGAGGTGACGAGACCAGGCGGAGAGAAGAGACACATCAGACAGTCACCATCGGCCGCGCCACAACCACAGACGCCAGGAAGGTCTATGTGGAGGTTGGCATCGAGGGCGAACCTTGTAAAATGGAGGTGGACTCCGGGTCCTACCTCTCAATGGTAGCCTGGCAGGAAATTAAACGCTTGGTGCCTACCATCCAGAGAAGGCAACTAGAAAACCAGAGACTAATCCTCAAGGATTACCAGGGAAATCGCATCCCTGTAGTCGGAACAGGACAGTTTACAGTGACCTACAAAGAACGTGCCGAAAGACTGCCCTTAACCATCGTCGATCGAGATCAACCGAGCCTACTGGGACTCCAATGGTTCGCACCGCTAGGCATCCCGGTCACCGGCATCGACCACATCACCGAAGCCGACTGGGAGCAACAACTGGCCCAGGACTTCCAGGAAGTGTTCGACAGCACCCTAGGCAAGTACCGAGGACCCCCTATATCCTTCAGCCTAGACCCAAACGTTCCCCCGAAACGTCTAAAACCAAGGCGGGTACCATTCGCACTCAAACCAAAGATAGACGAGCAAATTGACAAGCTCGTCAAGCAAGGGGTATTACAACCCATAGACCACGCCCGGTGGGAGACCCCCATAGTCACCCCAATTAAGCCAGATGGGTCAGTGAGAATCTGTGGGGACTATAAGGCCACCCTAAATGGCACCTTGCAGCAAAGCGCTTACCCCGTCCCAGTAGTGCAGCATCTGCTACACTCACTGGGAGGGGGCAAAGTTTTCACGAAACTCGACCTGGCACAAGCATACCAGCAACTGCCGGTCGACGAGGAAACTGCAGAGGCGCAAACCATAGTCACCCACCGGGGAGCCTTTAGATGCATCCGCCTTCAATTTGGAGTCAGCGTGGCACCGGGGATTTTCCACAGCCTCATGGAAAGACTCTTACGGAGCATCAAGGGGGTGGTCCCGTACTTCGATGATGTACTAGTATCGGCAACAAACCAGGCCGAACTAGAGACTCGCCTAAGGGAGGTGCTAACGAGATTCAAAGAAACCGGGCTTAAGGTGAAGCGGGAAAAATGCCAGCTATACACAGAGCGG
>BHEV01018120.1:0-10010 GCA_004319985.1 Emydocephalus ijimae
TCAATTTTTATAACGTTTTCCTGCCTCACAAAGCAACCGTAGCCGAACCCCTACATCGTTTGTTGGACAAAAAAGCAACCTAGGTATGGGGACACAGAGAGGAGCAGGAGTTTTGACATGTGAAAAATTTACTGACTTCTGATGCTGTTTTGATGCAGTATAAGGAGACTTTGCCTTTAACGATCACGTGTGATGCATCAGCATTCGGAGTGGGCGCCATTTTGAGCCACGTTTTGCCAAACGGTAGTGAAGTCCCTGTTGCCTATTTCTCAAAGATGTTATCAAAAGCAGAATGCAATTACAGTCAAATTGATAAAGAGGCCCTTGCTATTGTGTCTGCTGTTAAGANAAGGAATCGCTGGTCAGAATTCTTGGCTGCATATAATTACAAGTTGCAACACCGCCCGGGGAAGGCCATTCCCCACACCGACGCATTGAGCCGTGCACCACTTCCGGAGACCATTGATGACCCTGCTCCGACAGTTACAACACTGCAGATCGAGACACTTCGAACACCGCCACTAACAGCCCGAGATATCGCGGTTGAAATGAAACGCGACCCCATTTTAGCACGAGTCCTCAGTTGGGTCGAGCACGGATGGCCATTGGACCAGATACCTGACGACTACGTCCCATTCAAGAATTGACAAACGGAACTATTTTCCCAGAAGGGCTGCATTATCTGGGGTGATAGAGTCGTTGTCCCAGAGTGGTTACGACAAGAGATACTAAGAACCTTGCACGATGGCCACCCCGGCATCGTGCGCATGAAAGCCCTCGCACGAAGTTATGCGTGGTGGCTGGGTATCGACAAGCAGATCGAGACATGGGTAAAAGCTTGTCACAAATGCCAGCAAGTAAGCAACGCCCCTCCAAAAGCAACCCTGACTGAATGGGAAACACCGAGGGGACCATGGTCCCATATTCATCTGGACTTTGCGGGACCTACCAAAGGACACACATTTTTATTAACGGTGGATGCCTACTCGAACTGGCTTGAAATCCATGAGATGAGAAATACAACAACCGAATCAGTCATCAGGAAACTAGACAGACTATTTGCAACACACGGATTACCAGATGTTCTGGTGTCTGACAACGGGCCCCAATTTACCGCGCTGTCCTTTGAACAGTACCTGACAGACCGCGGTATTCGCCACGCACTGACTTCACCGGCACATCCTGCGGCCAACGGAAGGGCCGAGCGCATGGTACAATTCGTCAAGAAAACCTTGCATAAAATGGACTATGGCTATATGGAAGACAAGATTAACCGGATACTCCTTTTGCAGCATATCACTCCACACAGCGTCACCAACAAAACTCCCGCCGAGTTATTGATGGGGCGGAAACTCCACTCCCCCCTCGACCGTCTGCACCCATCATATGAACCTGAAAAACCACACAGTTCCAGCGGGATATGCCGTAACTTCCAGGTAGGCGACTTCATTTTCGCTAGGAACTTTTCGGGTGATCCGTTGTGGGTCGAGGCAACTGTAGTCCAAGTAACCGGTCCCAGATCATACCGCGTGAGATGTCGCAACGATAGAATATGGAAGCGCCATATTGATCAGCTGCGTTCAAGGCTACAGTCGGGGATTTCCGAGTCCCCTGACTTCCAAACCGAGGGGGGAGGAGATACCGAGGAAGTTGAAAGCTTAAGCGGAAGTAATGACCGCTCAGAGGCAACACGTGAAGAAGGATTGGGGATGGGGGTGAGCTCGCCTCAAGGAGATGCCGAGAACATTAGCGGCAACGAAAATTTAAATATAGAACTGGAGGCACCCTCTTCACCAGATAACGTCCTACCCCAACAAGACTGTAGCCAAATACCGGGAGAACAACGTAAATCAAATAGACAATCAAAACAACCTGCCTACCTCAAAGACCACGTGACCGCACCCCTTAAATGAAACCCGGGGGGAAGGGGTATTGTGAATTAATAAAAGTACTTGAATAAAGATTATTAAGAGCTTGAAGTAAAGTGCAGGGTTCTGGCCCTGCACTTCTGATTGGCCGATAATAGCGACATCGGATTGGTCCATTCAGGAGAATCTGATTGGCTATTAACGAGCCTCTCCCATTGGTTAACGGAGCTAGCGCTCCCTGTGTTTTCATTGGTTAAATACTCAAGAGCTTGCCTATATAAAGGGGGCCGTTGCGGCCATAGAGCTGAGCTGTTACACATGTAAATAAAGAGTTTGAAGTTCACTGTTCACCGGCTAGTCTCCTCCTTAGCGCCCATGCACAAAACATAACAGAAGGATGGTTTAATGGTGGACAGGATCACATGGTTTTGAGGTCCTGGGAAAAAGAGAGCACATGGTTGAGAGAGGGAGAGAGATTTATTCCCTCTGTTGGGCTTTGAACTTGCTTCCTGTTCCTGTGGCAAGAAATGTATCCTGATTGGTTGTCAGACTCCCATGGAGCCATGCAGGGGTAACTTTGTAGGTTGTCTTGTGTCCCAGGCTTGGTTGAATCTTGCTGGCTGATGTAATCTTCCCAGGGACCATGTGGTGAGATGGGTAGAGGTCTAATCTTATTATGTCCCGAGAGTGAAGGTCTTTTGTGTTATGGATAAGCTGGCCCAGCTTTTTGTCTTGTAGATAGAATGGCCCAGTCTTTCTGGGGCTGTTAACAAAGGTGGGGGCTGCTTTCCAGGAACATGTTTATCCTTTTCTCATCCAGGAAGATATAATATTCTGCCTTTTCATATTTCCTAGAATATTTATTTCTTCTAGGAGAGGGTGCTAATTTTCTACACTGGCATATATGTGCATTTGCAGAGAAATTACCCAAAATGCTTCAAGATGCTCCTCTGAAGAGCTCTTGCAAACCAGGTAAATGAAAGCAGGTAGACCAGGTAAATGAAAGCAGGTAGACCAGGAAAATGAAAGCAGTATAGGGAACTGTACTTGTTATGTTTTTTTTTTCTAATCCATTCAATCTGTGAGCATTCTGTTACTTGAAACACTAAAATAATAATATAATCAATTGATTTAAAATAATGTAGGGAAATTATAATAAAAACACATAAAAGATTATCTCAGTATAATATCAGTCCTTAAAAGTAATTGAAAATATCTGGGAAAGAAAAATCTTTTCTTCTAACTGGAAAAGATTCTGGATTTTTATGCTTGCTGGTATTACATGTCAACTAAAAACAGGCTTTTACTCTTGTAAATAAGTGTCTAATAAAGGCATGTAGTCATCTTACAACATTTAAAACTTTAAAATATCATAAAATGTAATGTAAAACCATGCATTTCTTTAGATCTTAGGGTAATATAAAAACCTTTCATATTTTACCATCTGGACTGCTTTCAAAGGAAAGGAAACAGATTTATGCAGAGATATATCATCAACCATATCAGTTGCTTCAGAACATTAGCAGAATTGCATGCATTTCCTTCGAGAGAGCAGTAAGAATACAGATCTGTTTCATAACGTTATAATTAACTATCTGAATATAAAGAAGTGAATTATCTGACTATTACAGCTAAGAGATGAAAAAGTGAGTGTATTGTTGTATAATATTTTAACTGAATCATCATTTTCATTTGTATGAATAACAGGGTTCCAATTAACAGTGTGATAATGCATGCAATGAATATGTGATGCAATACCATGAATATTTCTGAAGTCATTTCAGGTGCAGAAAATGCAATTCGATCTACATTTATTAAGAAAAAGTGTGTCCATTTTAGACCCACATGGCACTAGGGTGTATGTCCAAAAAAATAAGATTGCAGTTATACTTTCTTTTTATTCTCCCTCAGATGCTCCTGCAAAAATCCTAGGCCATTTCTCTATCTGTTCAGCTGAAATCTATAGGCATGCATCTGTATATTCACTTTCTGCTGAATGTTCAGAGGATACACAAACAATAGTGGGGGTACCCCAAAATTATGATTACACTTTCCACTGCAACATAAGGTATTTATTAAATACACCAGCCTTTCCTAACCTGGAATTCAGCAATCATATTCTGCCATTTTTGTTTTGACACTCTCCTTCTCTTAAATGATTGTAGTTCTTTGTCTCTTTAAGAAGGCACTAACTGTTTAAACTACCTGTCAAACTTCCCATTTAAAACATGAGATGTTGGGTTCTAACCTGGTTAAATAAAAGCTGAGTTCTAACCTGGTTAAATAAACCTAGCTTTAAACTTTGTCTTCCAGGAATACAACTATTTCACTCTTCACTGCTGATGACTGCATAGTATCCATTGATCCCACTATGCCAACCAATTCTGAAAGGCAGGTATATCTTATTATGGTTGAAGCTAGCTTTGCAGAGTGGAGTTTTTCACTCACCAGTTCTTTTGTATAGGAATACAAAAAAAACAACTGGTGAGTGAAAAACTTCACTAAACAGCAAAAATTACCATTACAAGTCTAAAGACCCATTTAAACTCAAAACTTATTTTAGTTTTAAGCATTAAAATTAATAATTTATTATTAAAGTATATGGAGTTTTATCTGGGGAGGGAAAACCATTCCACAAAGTATTAGCTTATATAAAAACAAAATATCTGACTTTGTCTGAGGCTTACAATGAGATTACAGACATTGATGGTCCTTTACTATAAGAAACAAACAAAACATCATTCTGAATGCAGGGAGTTTGGGATATGTATATTAATTAGTGGTCAGAAGCTAAGGCTCTCCTATTCCCCAAACTTCTCTTCTTTTCCCAGAACTTCTCTGTTTCTGGTATAGTTTCCCATCACAGCTGTTTACACTGAAAGTCACTTTTACCCTTCACACTGTACTCCTCCCAGCCTCAAGCAGACATACATTATTATGTTCCATTAAAGTTTGCAGAATTATATATATGATTAACATGATCTGATCATAGTCAAGATCTCCTGACTTTATTGAAGGCGAGCAGTTAAACTTTCTTCACTTAAATAATAAGCTCCTGTAGCAACCTTTTGATTTGCAACATATTATTTAAGTTGGTTACTAACCGTATATCTTGCCTTTTCATCAGAAGACCGAGGGATATGCATAGTACTTCGTGCTTTTTCCTCACAATAGTATTAATCATTTAGTGGGGGAAATAATGTAAGGGTTTTTTTTTTTCCTTCTTGTAGGACACCTTACAAAGTAATACCTGTGGCCACTGGACAGCAAACAGGTAAATTATATTTTAAACTGAAATCATTTTAACCCCGTATTGTAGTATCGTATTGAAATTATATTTGAATTTCACTGATACAATACTTCAATCAGAATTAAAAATAAATTTACTGGGCATCTATGGAGATTCTCAGTCACCTGGGTCATGGTTGTCTGAAAGGTGCTTTTTTAAAAAAGGCAACTGGACTTTCTGGAATTTCTTTTAAGATATTTGCTTGGATGAGAAGCAAAACGTCTTCAAAGAAAAACAAGAAAGTCCAGTTGCCCCTTGAAAAAACACTTTTGGGGAAATTTTCTGGGCATTTGAAGCCCACTAATTTTAATAAGATAAACCCACTCTTGAGGTAGCATAACTGTCCCATAGGATATATCATTTTACCATTTCAATATTATTTTCATGTAGTTGACAGCTCTGTTTGACACACTTGTTTGCCAACACTTAAATTCTACAATGTACTTACATCTTTAATTCTATTAAAGCAGGCCCACCATTCTGATACAACTTGAAAAAGTGCAAACTACTTGCAAAGAGAATCAACAATAACCAATTGTTTCCATTCTTGTTCATTTTACAACCCCAACAAGGTTCAGCTACTTAGGACATATCTACCAGTAGAATACATTCTCTCTCTTCTCTGTAGCCATCTGTGTCTCTCCAAAATTTATTGATCTTTTACTGGAGTTTGACATGCTATAGTGGGTCTTCCCATGGGAATAACAAAAAAGAGACATAGTATGAACAGAAATTAGTTGTTGTTAGGGATACACAACCTAGCAGAACGTGCAACGGCAGTCTAGCAGGCAGGCAAATGATGTGAGATAAACATTGTTGTAGTTTACACTCAGTAAAACAGATACACTGTGCCAGTTAAATAGTTTTTTATTCCAGCAAGAGTTATAGCATAGTCAAACAGTCCATATGTCATACACTAGTTCAGTCCATCCGGGGATTAATCAGTTGCAAAGTCCAGTGTCGAAAAAGAGGCCAGTAAACTTACAAATAATCAGCCCAGTAATATATTTCTTTTGCAGTTAGAGATATGAAGAAAATCAAACCTCTTTTCTTCTCTCAGCAATAGCAGGGAAAAACATGCAGTTATCACCATCAATCCATCATTGTTAGCAATCCAGTAAAAGCCAGCAAACAGTGAGCTCTCTTGCTCCCTCTTATGGTGATTTTACAACTGCACCAAAATACATGTTTTAACAGTTAAAGTGATACACACACTTAAACTCACTAACATAGTTTATATATATTATTTTACCCAAACTAAGTTAGGTAACCAATGTTGTCACACTAACAGTTGTCACTCTATATTTTGAACCCAAGTATAAAATATTTGCTTGAAAATTCAGACAAAGGAGAAATTCTCAAACAATTGCTCACAAAAACAGTGAGCCAGTAACACTGCTGTGCTGCTGCTGCTACCAGGGGTGGGATTCTACTGGTTCTGTCCACTTCTGTAGAACTGGTTGTTCTGAAAAGCAGCAGAGAGCATACATAGAACCGGTTCTATGTCTGCTGCTGTTTTGGCTCACCTACCTGCCCAGGTTCTTACCTGATCTTTATTTCATCCGTTTTCAACTGCAGCTGCTTTGTGCAACACAGCTGTGATTGAAAAAGCAGGAAAAGGGGGCTTTTTCAACCGCTGTGCACCCACCCACAGCTCTGCTCAGCTGTCCAGGCAGCTAGATGATGACGATATAAACACATACGCAAAATGTAAAATCACCGAACCGGTAGTTACACCAGTCGGATCCTACCCCTGGCTGCTGCTGCTACTCCTACTCCTACTCATACTACTACTACTACTACTACTATAATTTCTTGGGAAGAAGAATCCCTTCGTCATCCCTTTCCTTAGAATTTAACTGAAGGATGGGAAAACAGAAGATATGGGTTGCTGAAGAGATTATTACAACTCGCTACCTATGTAAATGTATATATAAGAATATGAGTTTCTCACAACATTTGCTTCTCTTTCAGAAGGTTTGTTGGGAAAATATTTTTATATAAAACTGAAAGTGAACTGACTAAAAGAAGGATTAAGAATTCTGACTTTGCCCATTCAATGGCAAAATACACTTGTAGATAATAGACTTACTTTCTCATTATTTGCTTTTTCTACATCTGATCAGCTAAAAAGTATGAGCTGATTCTTTTTCTTTAGGCGAATGTGTTTTGAAGACCCATGATACAAGGTGGATGTAAAGTTATCAAGTTACTGTCAGGAGCAAAGCAAAAGCCAAGTGATCTCCAGAGGCCTGACTAAGAATGTTGGATCAGCACAGATTTATACAGCTGCCCTAGGATGAAGTTCATATAAAATACAAGCCAATTTATGCACCGTAAATACGACTTCAGAAGAATCCCAAGGAGTTTGCTGAATATTAAGGATATGTGCTATTAAATTTGTATTTATGTCAAATTGGTAATGTGCCACCAAGACTATATTGTTTAATTATATAGTGACATAGTTCTTGGAATTTTTTTTTTTGAAGTGTTCTGGCAGCAAACCCTTTTTCCTAATGTTTTGGCCGAGACACAGCTGTGTTGCTAAGGGGAAAAAATCAAGAATTGTTTCATTGGCTTCTTTCCTGATTGTTGCTGTAAAATTGACACTGATAGGAATCCTTTATTCTTAATTGAACTTTCACTGATTGCTAAGAGCTGTCTGGTCAGATCACCTTGCCATATTGGTTTTTGCTAAGTGGCTAAGTCGTCTAATTATGTCATTCTTCCACATGATTTTTGCTGATGGACCTTGTGGCCATTGTTTGCGTCAAGATCTAAGCCACTCTTTTGTTCCCAGGTGTTCTGGGGACAAAAGAGGGTTTTTGGATTTTTAGATATCTAGCGCTGAGATATTATGCTTCCCTGGAACAATTTATTATAACAATATAACAATATTATAACAACCCATGGAATACTACTTATATGACTGTTAACACTCTTAGCTAAGAGAGAGCTCTTGGGAGAATAGATGAGGGTTTTTTCCCCTAGAATTCAAGAAAAATAAGTACTTGAGCCAGTTCCAGGATGAGTTGAGAGTAGTTCAGCCAGCACTTCAGGACAGATTTAAGCAAATATTGTTAGTATTTCTAACTGGAGGGAAAGATTCAAATGTTTCAGCACTTCCATGGTCCAGTTTCCTTTGAAGGGACATCATAGGATACTAATAGTGTCTTATTTACAAACATTCATGCTGACAATTGAGGGGCAAATGACATAGCTGAAGCTGTATATCTAAATAACTTCTAAATGCCCTATGCCAGGGGTGTCAAACTCACATCGTCATGTTGCGTCACGTGACATATCAGGACTTTCCCCCCCTTCGCTAAACCAGGTGTGGGCATGGCCAGCATATGATGCCCCCAGCCCGTGGGCTGGGAGTTTGCCCTAAGCCTTGTGTGGTTCCACACTCAGCATCACTGTTCTGATTCAGGCTCTGTCTTTCAAAATGACAAGCATTTTACATGTGGGTGGGAACATCTGAATTATCTCACTTCCTTGGGAAGGGAGAAGGAGAAGTGGAAGAATATAAAGCGTGCTGACTTCTAGTCCTGCTACTCAATACTTACCACTTGTCTGCTGCTAACCACCCTGTCAAAGGTGAAACAATAGCTGAGAGCTAGACTTCAACAGGTCAGTAAAATACCTATTTATCTGATTATTCTTATCTTTTCACCCTCTTTTCAAACAGTTGCTTTGTTTGGTTTGAGTTCTTACACAAATGTCTAGAAATTAGTCCAAGGCCCTTATGAAATTAAATGTCCCTAAGACTGCAAATTTCTAATTGAGAAATTGTTTCAAGAAAGGGCATTTCAGCAGGCGTTGTCTTATTTATGCAAAAGATAACACTTTTGCCCAGATTCTCTTTCCAAACGCTATAAAAGAAAAATTAAAAAATCCAAGCCCCACCGGATCTTCCTCTCAAGCTGATCACCCTAAGCATAGGAAACTACTGTACCTCTATAGTGAATGAATATGGAAAAGGAAATAGGGGCATCTATTTTTCTTTCTGATATTCATGCACAATCCTGTCCTATTGACTCTTCATGTAAGACAGTTCAAGAATGCAATGATTTTTCATGATTATAAATATCTGCATTGTGCTGTTTAAATACTTCCTTTGGTGTGATCTTTCCTGGCATTTTGGAATGACAAATTTGGGTGCACAGGGAGGAAGCCACAACAAGCCATCTAACAAGGTATTTTCTGACGTTAGTAACAGTTCTCCAATGTTCTAAGGTCGTCCCCTCCCCCAATAATTTCCCTTAATCTTTTAAACTGAATTAAATGCAGGGAATTAAAATGTGGTATAAGCGGCAGGAGTACATTCTCGTGTTTTTATATAGCTCCTGCTCTGATTGTAACAGAATGCATTCATGAACAACACAATAGATTTTAGTTTGTTGCATTCACATCCACTGGTTTCCTGGCCAAATCTAAGGCTGAGATAATGTGACTTAAGCAAAAGAGGTTAAATAAACTTCTTTGTTCTCACACTGCAGGTGTTGCATCCACAGCATGAGCCAATGTAGAATATCATGTACTCATCCTGGGAAGGGCTTCCACTGACGTCAGGCTAGGGACCTTGTGGAGTGCAGAGCACACAGTTGAAGAGCAACTAAATTCAAGGCAGTCAGAGGGAAAACACTGCATCTGTTACCTATTAGTAATTTCTGCATTTTTCTCAAGGATACTGAAGGGTGAGGGAAGAATCTGGTTTCCATCCCTAATCCCCAGGTTTGAAAACAATTCCAACAACAAAAAACAATCCCTCAACTGCGGTATCTGCTGTCCCGCATCAAGATGGGCGACTCATGAAAGGGAGCACAGGAGGAAGAAAACACAGCAGGCTG
>BHEV01018121.1:0-10829 GCA_004319985.1 Emydocephalus ijimae
ATTTGAGCTGGTGAGCTGTGATCTTGCTGTTTGGCTTCGAGTTCATGGTCGTGCTGCATCTTCATGGTGGGGGTCAGTTCGGTCCATGTATGGCTCAGAGGGGTTTGAAGTGGGTAGTGATGCAGCTGCAGTGCAGCTTCTGGTCCGTGGTCGTGTCTCATCTTCTGTGTGGGTGTGAGTCTGCTTTCTACGTGGAAGTGTGGTGGTGGCATCTTGTGTGGCTCTCNGGCTGGTAGGCAGGAGGTATCATCTCGTTTATTCATGCTGTGTGGGCGTTTTTCTATCTCTATGGCTTCTCTGATTATTCTTTTGAATAATCAGCATGAATAAATAAGATGATACTTCCCGCCTACCAGCCATTTGGAAACCCGCCCTCATGAACAGACGAATTGTGACTGAAAGGATCGATCCTGCTGTGAGTTTTGACTCTGATGACTCTGATGATGATGACAGGCTGGAGCCTGTTGTGAATGTGGAATCTGAATTATTAGAAGACACTCTTAGCCAGAATCTGCGACCTCATTCATGCCAGCAACTGATCCACAAAATGAGTCAGAGGCGTCGGTGGGGAAGCTGACAGATCGTGGTTTGATACTAGAACTAGGAGGAGTCTGAAACGTCAAGTTGGGGGGGAGGCAAGCCAGACGCTGATTAGGGAAAGTAGCACGTTGCCTCAATGAGTATAAGAGGACACAGCTGGGTTTGGAAAACTTGTCAGGAACAAAGTGACTGATTGTGTGAAGAGGTTTTCAGCAGGGGCTCTGGGGTTTGAGAATTTGTGCCAGGACTGGTTTGCTGAACAGAGCGTGTATTATTGCTGTGGAATATAATTTATGACAGCCATTATCTTGTAAGACTCCTTTCTGTTGGATTTAAGTTTTGGGACGGCTGCTTTTGGTTTGGTTTTGTTTGAATTCTGAAGGGGGAGCCATAACATTTTTGTTCCTGACCTCAAACAAACCATCTTTCAAGCAAGATGGATTCAAAGCAATTGCAGAGTTTGGTAGAACAACAACAACAACAAATAAACCAGTTATTGCAAAGCAATGGGACGCTTCAGAATCAGGTAACACAATTGCTAAATTATGTTTCCAGCTTACAAAGCTCTGCTGTTGCTACCCCTGCCCCTCCTGTGAGGAAAAGCCCGGTATCCATGCCAGAAAAATTTTCTGGGTAAACGGACAGGTTTTCAGCATTTATGGGTCAATGCCAATTATTTATCTCTCTGAGGCCTGAAGACTTCCCAACTGACCGGGCTAAGGTGGGATTTATGATCAGTTTGTTAGCTGGGCAGGCTGCCAATTGGGCTACTCCCTTGTTATTTCAAGATAGCCCGTTGTTGGACAATTTCCAGGAGTTTCTCCAATAAATGAGAGTGATGTTTGAGGACCCAATTAAGATACAAACTGTGGACAGACGGTTAAGGAATATTAATTAAGGAAAACGTTCCCTGCAGGAATACGTTGCAGAATTTCGTTTGCTATGTTTGGACTCTAACTGGAATGAACCGGCTCATATGGCTGCATTCCAGGAAGGATTGTCTGAGGCCATCAAGGATGAGCTAGTTCATGCAGAGTGGGTTTTAACTTTGGATGCATTGATAGTTCAGTGCTTACGTATTGAAGCTTGTTTACAGCAACATGGAAGCAAACGGCTTGTTATGGAACCACCTTCTTGTTCTCGTGTACTAATCACCCCTCCGAGAGTGTTTCAAACCAGGGTTAAGACTGAGGAGCCTCTGGAGTTAGGCGCACTCCGCCCTTGCTTAACGGTGCGAGAACATTCAAGAAGGTTTCAGGAAGGCTTGTGTCTTTATTGCGGGGGTCCGGGACATTTTGCAAATTCCTGCACTCGGAGAGGGACTCGCAGACCTGTGCCCGTAACCACTCTTGGCCCGTTGGGAAACGGGGAAACCCTAGGTCAGGCACGTTCTATACCCCCACCCCAACTTGCTGAGGTAAATCCTGGCCTTCCTCGGCATTTACTTTTGTGATGTCTGTGTAGTACCTTACATCAAGACTGCCTTCAAACAGACAGAAAAATAGCAGCCATCCTTAGAAACCCCAAAGATAAAATTGACCTGGAAAACCAAGGCATATACAAAGTCCCCTGTGCATCATGCCCGGCCACATACATTGGACAGACCAAGAGAAGAATAAGTACCAACCTGGATGAACACAAAAATGCAGTCAAAAAGCTGGAACACACTTCCTCACTAGTCCAACACATGGAAGCCACAGGTCATAGCATCAACTTCAATGGCACCAAAACCCTAGCCACTATAGAAAACCCTAGCCACAGAATCATCAGAGAAGCCATAGAGATTGAAAAAAGACTAGAAAGCATGAACAGAAGAGATGATTCCACTAGGCTGTCAATCATTTGGAAGCCTGCACTCACAAACAAAATAATCTCCACACCACAAGCCAGGCAAACACCAGGGCACAAACAGATCCCCTCTAATACCTCCAGCTCAAACACACCCCAACCAGGCACCCAGATGAAACGCAGCTTCTTAACTAATGATAGACCCATTTACCCAAAGCCAAGCTGCACTAAAGGCCTTCAATAAAGTAACACAATGCTGCCAGCCAATCAAGATACAAAAAGAGCCAAAAAAAAGGACAGAAGATACCAGAAACACCAATCAAGCAGAACACAGCAAACTCCAAGACCAATAAACACAGACCAAGACTCTCAACCAATCAGGATGAAGAAAAAACCATTCTGTCACAGCAATAGGCTGCCCCAAATTTAAATCTGAAACCACTGTAAAAGTCTGACTCACAGACGAACACTATACAGAAGCCTGATGATGGCAGATGAGATTCTGCTGAAACGTTGCTACAACTTTAAAAGCACAACTATTATGACGTGGGAAAATACCCGAACTAAGCTGAATGCCATACATGTAAGTACCCGCGAAAACTTAAGAAAAAAAAATATATATATATATACACATACATACATACCTACATACCTACATACATACATATATATATATATATAAATATATGCTTCTGTATAGTGTTCGTCTGTGAGTCAGACTTTTACAGTGGTTTCAGATTTAAATTTGGGTAGCCTATTGCTGTGACAGAATGGTTTTTTATTCCTCCTGATTGGTTGAGAGTCTTGGTCTGTGTTTATTGGTCTTGGAGTTTGCTGTGTTCTGCTTCTAATATCTTCTGTCTGTTTTTTTGGCTCTTTTTGTATCTTGATTGGCTGGCAACATTGTGTTACTTTATTGGAGGCCTTTAGTGCAGCTTGGCTCAAACACACCCCAACCAGGTACCCAGATGAAACCCAGCTTCCTAACTAATGATAGCCGTCCATTTACCCGAAGCCAAGCTGCACTAAAGGCCTCCAATAAAGTAACACAAGGTTGCCAGCCAATCAAGATACAAAAAGAGCCAAAAAAACAGACAGAAGATATTAGAAGCAGAACACAGCAAACTCCAAGACCAATAAACACAGACCAAGACTCTCAACCAATCAGGATGAAGGAAAAAAACCTCCTTTTTTGGGCCGCTTCTTGTCCTTTAGTCCACAATTTATCCAATGCTTTCTCTCTGCGGCACTTATCCTGCTCAGCTGCCTTAGAGTTCTTTCAAGCCCCTGCAGCTCTATCCCTTGGTTTGGGTCTGTTAGAGGAGTGTAAATGATCTGGGGCTGTAGGGCTGAGACAGCATGATGGCCTGTGAGCCATCTCCTCTGCTCTTCTAATCATGCGTCTTAACGTTCTGTGATAAATCCACCATTTTCGTCCCCGACGCTGCAAAACCAAAGTTTCCTATGGATTACTGCTGCAGCTTCACTCGCGCTTTGCTTTCCACTATGCTACTTCAATTAAGACCCTAAGCTTCAAAATGGGCTTTCCTACATTTGTGGTTGTCTTCTGTCCCCGTTAATCGCTGCTGCAGTAAAAAGGCTTCTGCGGCAGCTGTTTTAAACTGCCAAAAGCCCTCCAAGCCAAACGTGGGATAACGGTGTGGATGGTATTTCTATACACCTACTGCTGAAATACCTTTCCATTATAGAACATCCTTCAGCCAATCCATTGTCTGATGGGCTGAGCCGAAGCCCCGACCGATATGTCTTTTGGCAGCTGTATAATGAGTAGACCAGTTCCTCAGTCGAGATAATATTCAGGATTGGTCTTTCTTACCAATTTTCCAATTTTTGAATAATTTTAAGTATTTTTTTTCAGGAGCAAAATTTAACACGTAGTTCAGCTCGCTGACTGAGTCAATTTCCGGGACATCGTTAGCAACAGGGGGAGTGTCCTCAAAGATCTGACAGACTCAGTCCAATCAGCATGTGACTGATAACCCAAAACTGAATGCTACCTCCACCACAATGGAAAATATTAAAAAGGCAGAATATTAAAATATCCTGGATAAGAAATGGAGAAACATGTTTTTTAGGCAGGAAGCAGATTCACAATTAGTAACCCCCACCCTCCTCGATAGCCCACAGCAAATGTCACACTTAAGAGATAAAGAGATGGCTAGGTCTATTCAAAAGCAAACACCCTCCCTCAAAATCCTTCAATGGCAAAGCCATTAAGCCATAATAGAAATTGCCCAAAGCCCTTTCCGTACATCACCCAGCAAGATTCAAGAAGCTTGGGACTCAAAAGACAACCTACAAAGTTACCCCTGCATGGCCCCATGGGAGTCTGACAACCAATCAGGATACATTTCTTGCCAAAGGAACAGGAAGCAAGTTCAAAGCCCAACAGAGGTTATAAATCTCTTTCCCTCTCTTACCCATGTGCTTTTTTTGCCCAGGACCCATGTGGTCCTGTCCACCATTAAACCATCTTTCCAAGTAACCTCCATGTTTCCAATGTCTTTCTTCCCACTTGGAACTGAATCAGATGAACATTTCTTCCAACAATCCAAAGATACTTTTTCCAAAAGGCAACTGGAATCATGACTTGGTTGATTGACAATCTCCATAGATCTTTGGACTAGTAAATGTGCCTGCCAGCCAGCCATTATATTGGCAATTTAACCACCGCATCAAAATGGAATGATCTGGATTATCTGGCTGAGTTTCAATAATACAATATTTGACCAGATTACAGTTCTGTATATTGTACAAAGCCAAGTCATTTAGTTTAGGGACATAGAAGTAGAGAGATTTTCTGTGTGTGTTTGTGTATGTGTGCACATACACACACACCTTAAGTCAGTCTTGGTTCCTGGACAAATGCCTACAGCTTTCTTGTCAAGAATTTCAGTGATTGTTTGCTATTCTCTTTTTCCAAGGGCTAATAGAGAGACTTGCTCAAAGTCACAGAACTGGTTTTATAGCAATAGCACTGTGGCCTGGTCCCTTAACCATTATACTAAACTGGCTTTCCTAGTTTATATTAGGCTTATGTAAAATATCAATAAAATATTTTGTTATCCTATCATAATTTTGTTATCCTTTTATTCATATGCAGGCTATCTTGGGTGGCCTTAAAGTAATTGCTTTATTTTGCTGTGGTACAATATATAAGTGGGAGCAGAACTCAGAAATCCTAAATTCAAGAACACTGTCAGATATGAATACTCGCCAGGCTTACTTTGAATCAATCCAACTCCTTTATCCTGAGCTATTATAAAGGATTGTTGTTGAGAAATACAATTAATGGAATCATATAAGCTGTTTTGACATTCTGAATGAACGGTAAAAATATGTATCAAAACATTTGAAGTGTTTCCTCACAGCTTCAGGGAATGGATATGGATAGGTTCTTTACTCACTAACACAGGACCTTGTTGAATTTATTTGAGGAGATCTAATCTATGGCTTAGTGTATTTGTACAAAAACAATTCAGTTAACTAATATATTTGTACATTATGTAGATAACCTATAAGTCACTGTCCATTTATTGCAAATGAAAAAACAGTGGATATGTAGTATGCACACCCAGTGGTAGACTCCTGTTGGTTCACACCGTTTCTTCCAAACAGTACGTTAATTTTCTGAGCTGTTTGGAGAACCAGTTGTTGGAAGAAATCTTTTCCCACTTTACAGGGCTAATCCTGCAAGGAATGCAGGAAGGAAATATTCTAGTGTATTTCTAGCCTAATCCATATCTTAATTGCCACTGCTGCTGCTTTGTTTTCAGAAACTGCCTCTGGGTTAAGCTTTGTCACATTATAACAGCATTAATGGTTCTTGGCAGTATGCCCAGACTTTCTGGCTGTAGCTGAGCTTCTCTGGAGCCCCCCCCCCCCGAGTTTTTTATGGTACTTTTATTCCTGGGGCTTGAACAACTTTTTACAGAAGGGTTGGCATAGCCATAAAAGAAATGGCTGAGAGGCAGGATGCAAGCTTGGCATACTGTCTAATTTTTTTTACTGCCTTTCTGAGGGCATGTGATTTTTCCTTAAATCTGAACGATTACCTTAGGATATCTTGTGAGATGAGTGAGACCAGCTGGTATCTTTAAGTGGTGCAAATGGATCTAATGATTGCTCCTGGGTACTTTTTCAGCACAGGAGTCTCTTCTCTGTAGGATTCTTCAGTCATCCAGGTCATGGTTGTCCCAAAAGTGCTTTTTTCAAGAGGCTAATGGACTTTCTTGGTTTCCAGAAAGTCCAGTTGCCTCTTGGAAAAGCACTTTTGGGACAGGAGTCTCTTGCATTGTTTCAGAGTGGCCAAGGCACATGATTGCTCACTGATAATAAGTGGATCCTCCTTCCAATTTGTTATAGTTTGCTCTCATGATAATATCGCATAGTAACATAGCCCCAATTGTAGAAAGTTAGCATCTACCCTTCTCCTAGAAGTATGAAATATTTTGAGAAATATTAAAAAGAATATATTTCCTTAGATGAGAAATGGAGAAACATGTTTTCTTAGAGGGAGAAAGCAGCCCCCACCTTCCTTAATAGCCCACAGCAGACATCAGCACCTAAGGAAGTAAAGAGATAAGATAGCTCTATTTATAGGTGAAAATTCCCTGCAGCAAGGTCTGAACAAAGACAGAATGAGATCAGTCCTCACTCATAATGTTAACTTGTTAATTTGTCTCATTTTGTAGCCCAAAAATTCCCACCCGCTTTCTGGAGAGCTTAAATGACCTCTCTCCTAAAGGGTTTCACTTTATAAGCAAGAGTTGGCTGTATTTTAACTATTTTAATTCCTCAGTATACTCTGGCACATTGCCTGATTTGTAACTCTGGATTGCAGATATTGCTGAGGAAAAGGAAGGTATTCAGACAGAACAGTTTAGCTTTCCATGACAGCTGTGACTCATTGATCTTCAGTATGTATTCTCCCATTTCTAATCTAATGATTGGTATTTAGGGCACCTTTTTGCAAGCAAAGAAGCTTTTTGTATTTTTCTACAGGTAATCCTTGACTTACAACAGTTCATTTAGTGACCATTCAAAGTTACAATGGCACTGAAAAAAGTGACTTATGACTGCTTTTCATATTTACGACTGTTGCAGCATTCCCATGGTCACGAGAGGCTGGGTTGTGCTCAGCGTCCCTTAACATGACATCAAGTTGGCCATGCCCACTCAGTCACATGACCACCCAGCCAAGCCCACCCAGCCAGCCATTAGGGCAGAGAACCAATTATTAAAAAATTTGAAGCCCACCACTGTGCACATCTCTATTTGCACATACATTGAAAGCAATGCTATAATTTTGAAGCATGAATTGCCAATTGTTAGATGTTATTAAAATACCAACAGTGTTGTGTAATGCATTTGATCAAATCAAAATTGTAGCATTCAATTGCTTTTTGTATTGGTAACTCCCTTGCTAAATCTATAAACTAAGGATGCATATAAGAACAGCAGTTACAATCATTACATAATATTTCAGGAATTTCTCAGAATGTTTTTCTTTCCACAGTGATAAATATTACTGCAACTTCTTTCTCATTTTCTGACATACAGAAATTGAAGAGTTCCAAGGTTATAGAAAATGTATGGATACTGAAATCTGATCCTTCAGTTAAATCATCTGGAATTGGAGAACATTTGAAAATGCTGACATTACTGATCTTATAGATGGAGCAAGGGAGGGAGGGAGGGAGGGAGGGAGGGAGGGAGGAAGGAAGGAAGGAAGGAAGGAAGGAAGGAAGGAAGGAAGGAAGGAAGGAAGGAAGGAAAGCTATTATAGTACAAGAGAGTAAATTGCATATTTTCTTTAATCTTCATTCTCAAAGATTTGAGATTATCTTATTTTCTCTTTTACAGTTGTTAACTGGCTAAAGGAATCTGAATCATGATTCTCCAGCTAAGTCTCACAGTCTTACCAATTTCTTCTTTCCTGTTCTATATGGATTACATTCCTAAAGAATATAATTTAAATGAAGTGAGGATAATGATAATTTACTAACAGACTTCTCTAAAAGTTAGGGCTATTATATCTATATGCATAAAACTGGATGACTAGTAGGCAACTAAGAGATGTGGAAGATTTCAGTTTTGTTTGTGACTGGTCATCTATATTTTTGTAGGCCAAATTTGGCAGACATATCGAAAAAGGAAATTTAATGTAGGGAGTTCAGAATTTAACAAAATATTTGGATGTCAAGGGTGGTCAAGAAATCCAAAAGTAATAGAAATAGTAGGCATCATATTCAGAAACTAACTTTACCTTAAACAGCTTCGCAATCTGCCTAAAGAATTTACATAATGAAGCAGCAGTAGATATCAGTAAAAAGTAAAACTACCTTATTTAGATGAGGAAGAACAAATACTCTTTTGTACATATTTCTTTTTAAATTATTATTACCATCCTCTGGACAGCTAAACAAAGCAAAACCATGGTGGTCCTCATGTTTATTTTCCTTCCAGCATCAATGGAGGAGAAATAAAAAACAAAATAGAAAATAAAACCCAGAAAATGCTTCACTTTTGGATTTGGAGGATAAGGATGATGAGGCAAGGAAGTTTTATCTAAAACAAATCCAGGATTGTTGTGTTAACCATCTTTTATCTCTATACCAACTGAATTGTTCAAATGTGAATTCTTGGTACCTTTCATTAGGTCATATAAACAGAGCCATGAAGTATATATACCCAGGACATGACATTTTAAAGTCCTACACAATATATAGCCTATTGATCTTCAAAGATGCCTGCTCCAAATATGCTGGTGGAAAATACATCCTGACAATTCATGCCTCTGAATTCATGACAGGAGTTTTGAAGCACCCAAGAAAAGTATATATGGAGTATATAGCTAGTGGTTGCCTATTTTTGTTCTCAAATTAAACTTCCTATGAAGGTCTGCTATTTACATATTCAAGACTACCAACTCACTTTTTAAAAGTACGTTAGGTATAAAGTAGCATATATTAATTTATTAATATGTATTAACAACAAAATAGTTAAGAGGAAGAATGATAATAAAACGGCAAGATTAAAATTCCAAAGCCTCTGTTAATAAACTATTATTGTAATTAACTCATAGAAAATTTACCACAGCTTCTTACCACGTCATTCCAAGAATTAACAATGATGGCCCTTGATGAAATACCCTTTGTTTCTTAATACTATCTTTAATCATCTGGTTAACTAAATAAGTGCAATCTCTGAAGCCAGTCTATCTTCCCAAAAAAAGTCCAGATATTGTTCTCTAGTTAAATGTGATAAATCCATTCCCAATCTCTTTCAATCCACTTAAAAAAAAATCCAATCTATCGCTTATCCACTGAGATAATTTTCTGCTGTTGTGTAAGAGTACAGGCTTGAGTTCAGGGGGGCATATGGAATCAAACTCTGGATCTTCCCTGGATCGTTTTTAATAATGTCTTTTTTATATAATGGACCATGAGTTCTGCTCGGCCGTTGGTCGCAGGATGCGCTAGCGAGGTGAGCGCATGGCGGATGCCGCGGTCTGCGAGGTACTGCTCGAACATCAATGCAGTAAACTGTGGTCCGTTATCGGACACTAGGACGTCTTGTAGGCCGTGGGTTGCAAAGAGTCTGCTTAAAATTTTAATCACCGCTTCGGATGTTGTAGTCGTCATACGATGGATCTCCAGCCAATTGGAGTATGCGTCGACTGTGAGTAGGAATGTGTGGCCTCTGGTCGGTCCCGCAAAGTCCAGGTGTATTCGGGACCATGGCCCTCGCGGCGTCTCCCATTCTGTAGGAATGGCTCTTGGAGGAGCGTTGCTGGCTTGTTGGCAATTAGGGCAAACTTTGACCCACTGTTCGATTTGGCGATCCATTCCCGGCCACCAGGCGTAGCTTCGTGCAAGCGCTTTCATGCACATGATGCCGGGGTGGCCCTCATGCAAAATTTGCAATAGTGTCCTTCGAAGTCGTTCTGGGATTACAACTCTATCCCCCCAGATGATGCAGCCCTTCTGCGAGAACAGTTCAGTTTGTCACGATTTGAATGGTGCGAAGTCATCTGGGACTCGGTCCAATGGCCATCCCCGTTCTACCCAGCTTAGGACTCGGGCTAGGGTGTGGTCTCGNTTGCAACATGGTTGTCGTTGGTGCTGGGTCGTCGAGAGTCTCTGGAAGCGGTGCTCGGCTTAATGCGTCGGCGTGGGGAATGGCTTTTCCCGGGCGATATTGCAGCCGATAGTTATACGCAGCTAGAAATTCTGACCATCGGGTCATCCTAGGGGATAATATGTAGGGGGTTGGCTTGTTCCCGGTTATTATCCCTAGCAATGGTTTGTGGTCAGTAACAATTGTGAAAGTTCTTCCATACACATATTCGTGAAATTTCTTTACAGCAGAGACAATTTTTCTTTCTTTACAGAAGCAAGGGCTTCTTTATCAATTTGTCAATAGTTCCTCTCTGCTCTCGAAAGAGTTTTTGAAAAGTATGCAATAGGGGCTTCATT
>BHEV01018122.1:0-27605 GCA_004319985.1 Emydocephalus ijimae
GTCTATATGTTTTTTTGTCATTTTTTCCAACCACGTGTGGATTTTAGTCCAGTATTTTTTAGCATCCACACAAGTCCACCATATATGGTAATATGAGCCAGGTGTCTGATGACATTTTTCAGATTTATTCTTGAACATTCTTGCTATTCTTGTCGGGGGAAAATGCCACCTGTAAAACATCTTATACAAATTTTCTTTATATGCTGTTGACAGTGTCATTTTATAATTTTGAGACCACAATTTTTGCCATTTNGCCATTTCTCTAAATCAATTCCATATCCAAAATTCTTCCCCCAAGCAATCATAGTTTCTTCAACTTGCTCTTCTTCTAATTTAATTTCTAATAAATATCCATATAATTTTTAATCACCTTTTCATCAGTACCTGTCAAAATCTTATCTAAATCAGTCAATTTATCATAGAAATCTTCCATTTTAGAATCTTTATCATACCTTGAATGTATTTGCGCATATGAAAACCAATTCATCTTTATACCTTTTGTTCCTCTAGTTTTTGTATAGATTTGAGTTCACCCTTTACATTCGATATTTCACCATATCTAACTGTTTGTTCCTTTTTGAATATTATAGGATAAGAAAATGCTTCAATAGTCGATAGCCAGATTGGAATTTTCAAATAACATTGTCTTTTAATCTCCCAGTTTAACCACAGAGACTCCCGTATATAATGTCTTCTAAAATACCCCTGTGTTTTAGTTCCTTTATACCATAAAAAAGCATGTCACCCCAACAACAGATCATGTCCTTCTAATGTCAACAATCTAGTATTTCTTAGTGTTATCCATTCCTTAACCCACATCAGATTTGTAGCTTGATAATACAACTCCCAATTAAGCAAACCAAATCCTCCTCTAATTCTAGCATCTTGCAAAAGTTTTAACTTTTTCTCGCTTTCTTACTTTGCCATATATATTTCAACACAATTTTATTTGAATCTTCAAAGTAATCTTTTCCAAGCCTGATTGGAATTGTTTGAAACAAATATAAAATTCTGGGTAATATATTCACCTTGATTGTTGAAATTCTCCCTATTAATGACAGTTGTAAATTTTCCCATTTCGCCAGATCTAGCGCTATCTGCTGTTTAAGTTTGATATAATTATTCTCTTTTAGTGTACTACATCTTGCTGTCAAATATATCCCCAAGTACTTGATCTTATTTGTGACCTGAATTTTCAATAGGTCTGCCAGTTCTTCCTTTTGGTCTTAATATCATATTCTTTGTCAAGATCTTTGTCTTATCTTTATTTATTTTCAAACCAGCCACCTTTCCATGTATCTCTATCTTTTCTATCAATTTTGATGCTGTTTCTAGAGGGTCTTCTAAGATGAAAACCAGATCATCTGCAAATGCTTGGAGCTTAAATTCTTCCTTTTTGATTTTAATTCCTTTTATATTCTTTTTATCTCTAATATTTCTGTTTAGCACTTCCAAAGTTAACACAAACAACAAAGGTGATAGTGGGCACCCTTGTCTTGTTCCTTTTCTTATATTGATAGAGTCTGTAAGTTAAATAGTGGAAAAGATTAACCATTTACTTTTCCTCTGAAGTTCCTGCACAGACAGACTATGTTGGATGTAGAAGTAGCTAATTGAAAGTAACACAGTATCTCTAGCAAATTCTAATTAAAATCAGAAAAACAAATACTAAGTCTTTTTAACTTTAAACATTTATCCCCTTGCAAACATAAATTAAATTACCAAAGGGAAAAATATGGAAATAGCCATTATCGGTATGAAAACCTAAGAATACTCATAAATCATTTTTAGAAGGAAAAAAGCTTGAAGAAAGAGAAAAGAGAATTCCAAAGACCCTCAACAAGAGCATTTACTCAGTATTTCAGTGTTGAATACTTCGCCCACCCCTTCAAGCCAATGTTTTAAGCTAGGTTTTCTTTAGAAAAAGGTTCAATGTTGGAATCTTAAACAAATATAATCTCCAGAATACAGTCAGGTATTTAATCATGGAAGAAGTGTAGGTAGTCCTTGTCTTATGGCCACAATTGATCCTGCAATTGGGTTTTAAGTCATTGTGGTCATTAAGCAAGGCGCCCACATGACTATGTCACTCAACAACTGCAATTTCAGTTTCCGCATTGTGGTTGTGCTCAGAGGTGTCCTGCCATTTATGTTAATAACCGGATCACTGATTATGAGCATGCAATCTTTCTCGCTGGAAATCCTTATTTATGGATAACTCTTCCTTCCTATCCGAATCCCAGAAATACAATCAGGCGCTTCCATTTTGTAAAGAACTTTGTCATCAAATAAAGCCTGACAATAAGTTTTCTACATCAATCACATCCCTTGATTTGACTGTTGTATTTTTCCCCTGCCAAATGGGATAGGATTAGTCTTATTGACTGATAGTTAATAGATATATCTGCAAATGTATGTACCAACATTATAATCACAAGACCATTACAACAGCCTGTTAAATTTGGGATAGGCAAAACCTTTTGGATATGAGTTTTTAACATTAGTGGGCAAAAAAGAAACAAAAGGCTTTTTAAAGAAAGTTAAAGCTTATACATTTATTATAAGCTTTCAGTTCTTAATTAATTTGAATGCCTGTGGTTATAAATTTATATCAATTTCATATGATGAAATTGGCTTTGTTGCTCCTTAGCCAGAGGCCTTTATGTGGGCTATAAATATTGTTCAGTAAAACAAACAAATAATAGATGAGGGATTTCTTATCTTGGTATTAATGTGTCCAGAAGCTTTAGTAACAAGTCAAAGTCTGTTTGATAAGCACAGAGGAGGGTTAATGCAGTATTTCCCAACCATGCCAACTTTAAGGTATGAGGTCTGCTACTCTTAAAATTCTCAACCATGCTGGCTGGGGAATTCTGGAAGTCCACACATTATAATATTCCTTTAAACATTGTATTAGGTCCCTGCTTTTCCCACTCTTAGTAAGAAGGCCAAGACCATTGTCTTTACTTACAGTGTTTAAGTTTGATTTTAATATGATTTTAACTTCCTTTATAATTCTCCTTTTTTAATTGACTGTTAAGTTGTGTTTTCCCTGCAGTAAGAAGGGGTGTTGTTTTTACTATAATTTGCAGTGACTTTTCTTTGTCCCCCCCCCCAATATTAATCCCATTTCCTTCTCTTAACTATATGTCATGATAAAAATAACTCAAGAAAAAATAACCTACAGCTGGATAATATCCAAATGATCATTTATTTGTCCAAAACTAGTATTATACAGTGAGTAATTGGTCTTTTGCATTCTGGCAAAAAAACAAGAGACCCAAGTTACATAGCTGCTATTATTCTCGTAATTATATTTTTTATTCTGCCTTTTTTATATATAACTCATGAGAGCAAGCATATCTAATACTCCTTCCATCCTATTTTCTCCCCAACTCTCTGTGGTGGGCTGAAAGACCCTTGTATAGTAAGTTGACCAAGCATGTATATACAATGTAAGACCAGTGGTGGGATTCAATTTTTTTTACTACCGGTTCTGTGGGTGTGACTTGGTGGGAGTGGCATGGGAAGGATACTGTAAAATCTCCATTCCTACCCCACTCCAGGGGAAGGTTACTGCAAAATCCCCATTCCCTCCCCACATCACTAACCTGCTTTCCAGCTCCGTTCTCCTTTGCAGGGCAACAAAAGAAGACTCAGCCGATCTGATCAGCTGGGACTCGGGAGGCAGGCAAGAGATGGGGGCGGGGCCAGTCAGAGGTGATATTTGCCGGTCCTCCAAACTACTCAAAATTTCTGCTACTGCTTCTCCAAAACTGGTCAGAACCTACCTTCTGTGTACGACTGCAAATACAGAAAGAGATGTTTGCAGCAGATTGGGAAACAAGAAACCTAACGGGAAATATAGGGATTCTTCATAATATACAGACACATTTCTGGAAATGAAACATCACAGTTTTGATGTAGAACTTACACCAAGATTCCATAAAATGCTCCCCTTGTTTAGACACTCTACTTTATTCTAGAAGGAAAAGAGATAATTAAATTGTTGTCACTGTTACTTTTTGGCCTCCATTTTTCTGTCGTGACTCTAAGCAGCTAACAGTTTTCATCCCATGAACCAACTCTCAAAAGTGCAATTCCTGCAAGCAATTAGTAAACACAAATTGTTTACTAACACAATACTATCATTTTGATTCTTAAAGAGATTACATGATTAATAAAGCAAGAACATACTACATATGAACCTAAAAAAACATATAATTATATCAGTAACTTTGATTCAACCTGAGTTCTTATTCCACTCAGCACAACATTGGTAGTCTTTCAATGGTGAGGTCAGTGAATCATTGCAGATATAGTATTAATAAAAATTAGAAATTGAAATTCCCGTTGCGCCTTTTGGAAGGCTCCAAAGCATAAAAGCTTCTGGGTTGAAGAGCAAAATTTGTGAGTTTTGGCTTGGAAATGGTTCCTATCATGTGTGTGCTCATATCAGATGATACTACATAATGATTAAGCTACCTAGAGTCACATAGGCAATAGAATAGAACAGAACAGAACAGAACAGAACAGATGGAAGGGACCTTGGAGGTCTTCAAGTCCAACCCTCTGGTTAGGCAGAAAACCTATACCACTTCAAATTGTTGTCCAATCTCTTCTTAAAATCTTCCAATGTTGAAGCATTCACAGCTTCTGGAGGCAAGTTATTCCATAGATTAATGTGTGTGGCATATAAAGTTAATAAATAAAAAATGGCAAATCCTTCTTTTTATTATTCAAGACCTTTTCTATCTTTCCCTCCACTTTCCACTTACCCTTTTCATTTGCCAAAACACAATCTATCCTGTTTATTTTTCAAGTATTCCAACCATTAAAAATAAAATAAAAAGTCTGTATTCCACAGTTCAAAGCAATGGCCAAGTTATGATGAGTATTAGCAATTTTAAACTAAAATAACTTTGCCAAATCTCATTCTGTTTATATCAACTTCAATTAATAGCACTGTTTGTAGGCTTGTATCAATTTTCAGACGAATACTTTGTGTTAGGTTTTATGAGCAATAATAATTAAGAGAATAATTATTTAATTGGATAATTGCTTTCATTGAATATATCTGGAAGAAAATAGATGCCCAAGTGCAAAGAACGTATTGACGTTTTCCACAAGTATTCATTCTGATCCATTACTTTAAGTAACAAGACATCAGAATATCTTTCTTTTATCTAACAATGACAATATGTTTTTTCTTTGGTTGGAAAGCGACATGGAATTGAAAAGGGTTGGAATTGAAAGGAGTTGGGATTTGAAAGGAAGGTTATATTTTTTTCAAATCTTAAGGAATTATGATCAGCAGTATTCATAACAAGTCAAAATGATATCAAAATGATTATGTCTATATTGTGCCGTCACTTCACTGTGGTTATGTAGTGACATCTGATGTCTGACTTATGCATAAGTTGCACAGGCCCATAGCTCCTGCCTCTGTCAACTGCACTATGTCATATGCCATAGCACTTACTTACACCTTCTCCACACCTTCCCATGGCACCAGCCTACCTATCAGTAGCTCTCACCTGCAGTTCTCATATGCCAACTCGCTTTGCTGGGATTCCTATCTCTTCCCATTTAATAATCGATACAGTCCTAGGCAACTGGTGCTGCAGAGATTGCCATCGTTAAGTGATACAATCACTAACTGTATTGTCAAACATCATTAAAATGATTAAGAAAATAGAGGTTTTCTTCCACATTCATGGTACTTAGAAGATAATGGTTAAGATAAGTTAACATAAGTTAATAATAATAATAAAGATAAGTTAATTATATTATTTTCTGGTTTTTATTTTTTGTGGTTTTTTTGTCTCAATGTATGATAATGTAGGAGCCATAAATCCCATATAGGAATTGATAGTTGTATAATTAAAGATGTGCAATGTTGTAACTGATTGGTTTGCAATTCAAAAATAATCCTCTGTTGTTGAAAATACATACATTTTTCTTTGTAATTATTTTGTACAAAAATGAATATTTAGGTAGATAATTTAAAAGCAAATATTTTGAAAATAAAGAAATTTCTGAAAATAAAAAAGACTATTTTAAAGAGCTTGTTTCCATGGAGCGATTGCATCCTTCTGGTTAATTAAGGTATTTTTGTATGTGCGCCTTTAAGTATGGGTAATCCTGGCATGTATCTTTGGCAGGATTTATAGTACATTAACATTAACAAAGACTATACTATCAGAAATTAAACAGATTTGGATTTTTCATATTTATCAAATAATATACCTCTTCGGTATAATCCTGGAGTAGATATTCAAAATGTGGAGTTTTTGCCAAAAATATTTCTCACAGTCAGTTCCTTCCCCCGCTTCTATATTTGTAATAAAATGGAATATGAGCAGTCTTTTTACATTATAAGACATAAAAAGGCACCTTTTTAAAAATAATTGTTTTGACACACATCATTTCCATTTCCATTTGTGTTTTGTTTTGTTTTTTCTTTTTTGCCATCTTGAAAATCTTTAAGCCATTCTTCTGCTGCAGATTTCCAAGCTGCAGTCTCCAAAAGGTTATTTATGTACTTCCAAATCAATCAAAGCATATCTGTGGTCCAAGACCAAGCACAAAACAATAGGTGTTTTTTTTTTTCATATGAGGGATTATCATTAAAGGTACAGGGTACCCAGTACCATGGCTGCGTTGCATTGTTCGTCAAACAAAGACTTTGAAATGGGGTTAGATCAATATAAAAAGGAGGCTTGTTGAGCAGTAAGTGGTTTTTAGTGAGTCAAATGATTTTCTGATAGTTTGAGATTATTTCAAGGACATCACTGGTTGTACATATAAAGTGTCTCAAACAGCCAAAGGAGCAATAACAAGAACAACAATATTGCAATGAGATCATAGCCACTCTGTTTATCCAGACAAATCTTCATCTGTACACATAGTCCTCAACTTACTACAGTTTGTTTAGTGATAGTTCAAAGTTACAATGGCACTGAACATTAACTTTTTCAGTTGTGGACTACCTGGAGAAATCATGGCCATACAAGACATATAATAGGAATTTCTCTTTAGTTAGTCATCCTTAAATGAATTGTTTTATAAACAGAAACAGTCATAATTAAACTGTACTTTTAGAAATTTTCAACTTTCTTTTGGCATAAAGAAGATAGGATTAGGAATTAATCAGTATGGCCAAAAAAAAACCCCGGTTCATTGTCCTCTACTTGTCCTTCTCACCTCTCCTATCGAGATGTTCCCCTCCTTACTCATCTCTGACTCCAAAGGCAGCTGCCTCTCTGGCTGGGAAAGGCCAGGTGGCCCTGGGTCTATCTCTATGTCCAATGCTGAGCATCCATCAGAGCCTTCCCCAGACTCCAGTACTGGCCCAAGTTCTTCTCCAACCTCCTCATGGGCCGAGTCTGCTGCCAACTCTCCAACCTCCTCATCGGCCTGTGAAAACTCCCCCACCCCTTTGCTACTTTTAACTCTCCCATTCATTTAACATTTGCATCAGGGAGAGTAAGGAATATAGTCATTCAGGGAGGATGTTCTGCATAATGACTGTTGTGAAATGCAACCATAAAAGGTAAGTTCAGGGAAGTCAAATTCACGTTGTCACAGCAGCGTCACATGACATATTGGGACTTTTTTTCCCCCTTTGCTAAACTAGGCGTGGCCAGCGTGTGACACATCTGGGCACGAGTTTGATTGGGCCAGTTCCATTACCGTCTTATCTGAAACGTTCTATTAAAATGGGTTGCTTTTCAATCCTTTTTAGATTCCTAGGTATTTTTAGTTAAGCAATTGACCTAATTGCTATAGATGTAATTTTAACACTAGTTTTAAGAGAACTAATTTCTTCACTGTAACATCTTCCATATATATTAGTTCGTACTTAGCAGCAGTTACCTAATAATAACAATTACGCTGTTGCATACTGTTAATATTACACTTTGAATTTCAGTCGCTGGTCACACTTAAAATCCATGTTCCCTTCCTGCTGATCTAATCTTTTAAGTGCTGTTTAATCGTATAAAGATTTATTACAACAGCCTCCTTATTGTATCAAAATAGGTATGAAGGCTTTTACTTTTAATTAATATACTTAATTACTCGCTAACTTTGGACACATTGCATGAAAGCCCAACTTTCTGGAAACTGCTCTAATCCTAGGAAAGGTGGAAGAAAGAAGAAAAGCAGCAGCAAGGTTGATGGACTCACTTAGCGACGATAAAAGTATCATTGGGAGATGTGGGAGAACAGATTTGGATAAATTGCCACGGAGAAAATCTACATGACCAGTAGGAGTGAAAAACAATGGCATATAATCCATGTATCAATTCACTAAATTAAAAGCAAAAGTGGATATCTGTTTTCATTATTTACAAAATGTTTCCCTCAGTTACAGATAACTAATGTATCCCTTTTGTATTTTGGACTGGTAACCTTTACAGTTCCTTGACATTGGCTATGATTGTTGGTGTGACAGGTGTTGAAACTGTAGCATCTGTAGAGGGTAAAGAAAACTTCAATATTAACCAAGAGTGCTGGTGAATCCTATGACTTGAAAAGCCAAATAAGTAATTGTCAGATAGAGTTTATTATTCTAAAACCTAAAATATTCAGTACTAGAACAATGCTTCCATGATATAAAATTTGTTCTTCTAAATAATTAAATGGTTGTAGGCTACATTGAAATCATGATTAAAAACCAAACATACCCCTACCAAATAGAATACACTGAGCAGTAAAACATAAGCAGCTGCGGATAGCATGAATGTTTATAATTCTAGTAGTATGAAAAACTCTTTTTTTTACAAGTAAAACATCTTAACCCAGAAACAGTGCTTATACAATAAAACAGGTTCCCTTCAGTAACACAGTTAATATCTCCATTGTAGCATTAAATTCACTATCGTAATACAAAACCAATTTCTAAAATAACAGGAATGAGGAATGCAATCCTCAGTAAATAACTGAAAACAACTTTCATAATTAGTTTCAAATGTAGGATTAACTAAAATTTATTTCCTTTTTTGACAAGTGTTTTATGACAAATGAACTAAAAATTACTGATACAAATGCCACTAATGTAAAACAATGGTGGGATTCAAACATTTTTTATGACCAATTCTGCAGGCTTGGCTCTGTGGCATGGCATGGCTTTATCGGCGTGGCAGGGGAAGGATACTGCAAAATCTCCATTCCCTCCCCACCCCACCAACCTGCTTTCCAGTTCCGTTCTCCTGGGCAGGGCAACAAAAGGAGACCCAGCCAATCAACTGGGACTCAGAAGGCAGAGAATTAGATGGGGCCGGGGCCAGTCAGAGGCAGTATTTGCCAGTTCTCCGAATTATTCAAAATTTCTGCTGCCGATCCTCCAGAATTGGTCAGAACCTGCTGAATACCACCTCTGATGTAAAATTGTTTAAAGGCTTAGTTTGGATATTTCCAACTCGGTCTCCTCTGTTTTGCTTGTTATTAAACTTGAATTCTCTGAATTCAATAAATGTGTCCTTGAACTGAGACACTTTTTTTCCTTCTCTTTAAAAAAAAAAAAAGTCTTGACACAACTGAAGATTTCCAGGTTAATCAAAGTAGTTACATTTTCAGGATCAAAGCAAACAAGTACTCTAAAGCAATTGAGGTATTGATTCACATAATGGTTTCATTTTTTAAGTCTTTCATATCTGACCAATCTCCTACTATTGTAAGAAACCCAGCATAGATGAACTAAGTATAAAGTTGTGTATTGACTAACAAGACTTATTAACTTCAAAAAAAAAGATTAGACAGGATTAGTTCCAGTGTGCAAATATAAACTTGATATACCAGGCTGAGGAATAAAAAACATTTTGTTTGAATCCCAAATAACAATTCGATAGATAAAATTTAGGAAGCGACATTGTAATTGTAAACCAAGCTTGATAAATAGAATTTCTAGAAGATAAGTAGGTATAATTGGATTCTAAATGGTTACATTAATTGTAAACTATTTAGTATTGCACCATGAAGAAGTTACAATGTGGATGAGCTGAAACATCCTGCATAAAAATAAATATATTTCTATGCAATATAGAATCCATTTAATTCATTTTAATGTGATTGAAACAAAAACATTTGCAGTTCCATACCAGCAGTAATCCTCTGGCTGATTTTTGCATGAGAGTTGTAATAGAAATATTAGGTTCCTGTGCATTTTTAAATCCATTTTGCAGTCATCTCTTGTGCTTGTCCCCAGTACGTGAATAACAACCAGATAGCCAAGGAACACAAACAGCTTGAATTTTTTATATTATTTTGATTACATTGTTTGTAAAGAAACAGAATTCCAATAAATGACCGTGTTGCAACTGATTTTGAATGTTTGGAAAAGTTTGGAAACAATTCCTGTTCCTTTCTGGAAGGCACGCGCAGGGGCAGGGAGAGCACGGAGAGGTCATGCGCATATGCGCAGGGGGATGGAAGGAGTACACACGTGCATTGCATTATGGCTGCAGGCACACACGCGCACGTGTGCACTTTTGGCACACAATGACAAAAAGGTTAGCCATCACTGGTATAGGGCAGTGGTGGCTAAACTTTTTGGGATCCTGTGCCAAAAATTGTGCGTGCACTTGTGTGCAAGTGCTCACATGCCAGCACCAAGAAGGCAATGCGCGGCCCCTTGCACTTGGATGCACAATTTCCTACCCCCTTACCTGCACTGCACCTCCCAGATGATTTTCGGCCTCTCAGGCTTGAGGAAAGCATCTGCAGCCTGAAGAATAGGCCCATTTCATCACTTCCGGTATTTCCGGAAATACAAGAAGTGATGAAACGGGCCTATTTTTCAGGCTACAAAAACTTTCCTCAAGCCTGGGAGGCCAAAAAAGGCCTCAAACTGGCCGAAAATCAGCTGGGAGGCGCACACATGCTCAGTGAGGTAAGTTTGCCTGTGGCTCGCATGCTGACACAAATGACTCTGCATGGCACCTGTGGCACGTGTGCCATAGGTTTGCCATCACGGGTATAGGGTTTACTGCCTAAGCAGAAAGTTGGACTAGAAGACCTTCAAAGTACCTTCCAACTCTTGTTATTCTATTCTATTCTGAGTAGTGCTTTGACTATATGGTCACACTCTCCATCTGATTTTGTTCTTTACCGTTTACAAATGCTGCTACTACTACAACTTGCACTAACTTTGAACAAATTATGCTGTGAACCAGTTTGTTAAAAGGTTTTTCAGGCCATAGGGCCTCTTAGTTAAAATCAAATTTCGCAAAATCCCTGCTCAAGAAGCAAAGCTGCAGTAGTAGTAGTAGAATCCTACTGTTTAATAGAATAAATTTGGGCACCCCAAATTAGACTGTGAACTGCATTCAGAAAGCAAACAATCTAGGGTTTTCTGAAATAATTAGAAAGTGTTTAGTCACAGGAAAAAAATTACTATAACTGCCTATGGACTACAGATAGCCCTTGTTTATTGACTGCCTTGTTTAGTGACTATTCAAAGTTAAAACAATTGGGGGGAAAGTTTGCAAAGTTAGATGTTTGGGTACTTCCAACAAGCAAAATTAATGGATGTAGGAGTGAATTTGTAAGTTGTGGTCTTACAATGTCTTATTTAACCATGGTGGTTCAGTTAACAATAGAAATGGAAGTGACTTTGTGGGTCCAGTTCAGTCATATGATTTTTTTTTAATTAGTCAGAAAACAAGGACTGCTTATATTTGATGAATTAATCCTATCAGGAAAAAGTATAGCCTATTAGCACTAGTTAGCACGAGACATACACAAAGCCATAGTTGGAATTAAGAGAGATATTATTGAGGTGATATATGGGTTCATACATCATGTTATGACTTGAATTAGAGCCTTAATTCATTTAAATTTTAAGTAATTAGCAAAGATTTCAAATTCCCCCAAGAATGGTACAAAAAGAAATACAGGATATTTTTTAGTTAGCTAGAATATAAACAACTTTATGCTGAGGATTTCTTTAAAATTTTGGATTTCAGATTTTATATAATCAGCTATCTTGTGGTACAATACAAAGTGTCCCAAACTATCCAATCTTATCAGTAACACGTTAAAAACAAAATATTTTAGGGATGGTATGATGTCACTCGCAGCTGGGTCTTACTTTGCTTAGTACAGATTCCTAGGCAGATGTTAGCAGAGTTTTTATGTTTAACTGTTGTGAAACTGAACATTCACAGAACTATCTGACTGCCCCTTCTTTGCTGCTCAATCATGGTATAAATATACATCTACACTGAGTTTTGAATACAATACAATCATACATACTCCACATGTATACTCCACTGTACACACATTCCATAATCCATGTTTTTATTTGCTCTTGACACAAACAGTTTCCATTCAGCTTGGCTGGATGAAATAGGAGAGAGGAGAATCTAAGTGTTATGTAGCTAATTGAAGGCTAGAAGTGGCTAAAGACTTGCAAAGCTGGGCAGGAAGTCAAATAGCTCAGGACAGAAAGTACTCATTATCTAACAGGCCTTACTTACCTAACAGAAAAATGCTCAAGCAGAAAGAAAGAAGCCTTTGGGAATGTTATGATCTTTGAAGGATCTTGCAACTGGGTCACTTTACTAGAGGAAAATTGTGTTTTCTAGGTGCAAAAAAATTGCAACAGAAAAAAAAATGAATTAGACATGACTTGAGAGTTACATCATATAATTGGCATGCAAATTAAAGGTGGGTTTTTCAAGAAAAATCTGAAAAATGTGAGATTAAGCAAACGTGGCAATCTTCTGTCTTTAAAAAGAGAGAGATTCAAGAAATAAGCAGGAAATCGTTTTTAAGATTCAGAATGATCTTTTGCTGAATATCATGATAGAAAAAAAATCAGTTTCAATGCAAATAAGTTAGTGACAATGGAATAACATTGTAGATGTTAGTAGAAAATTATTTTTCTCCACAGCCTCAATTACTTCTCTTGGTGTTTTCTGTCTACTGTATATTAGTGTATATGGGTATATATATCTGCACTGTCTAAAAATCATACAAATTCTATGCCTCCTCAGTTGACTCTAAGGCAGAACTGTCAAACTCCCAGCCCCTGGGCCGGATGCGTCATGCGCTGGCCACACCCATGCCCAGTTTAGCAAAGGAGAAAAAAGTCCTGATACGTCACGTGACGCCGCCATGTCACCATGAGTTTGACACTCCTGCTCTCAGGCAATTTAGAAATATGAGGTACTCAGAGTCTGTGTTCCACTTTCCCATTGAGACGTTTGAATCTGGGGATCCTTCTAGACTTCCATCTCCTGCTTGGAAAGCAGGCAGCAGCTGTGGCCAAGAGAGTCTTTGTGAAAGTACACAAAATGCACCTTTTGCAATCCTTCCTGCACTGAGAGACCTTTCAGACAAAAGCTGATGCTTTGGTCATCTCATAATTGGACTACAGTGCACTATACATGAGGTATTTCTTGAGGATCATCTAGAATCGATAGCAGTTTCAATAGCAACGAGTTGGCTTCTGGTTGCAATTCAAGACACTGGTTATCACCTTTGAAGCCCTACATGGAGTAGATGTATGGCTGTCTGAGGGAGCACATATCTCCAGTTGCTTCTACCCACCCAGCAGGTGTGGGATTCTCCCAGTTCAGACCTTATTCTGACGATCAGCTAGCTCCAGACCGATTTGCTCCAACAAGCACATGGGCCCACCCACCTGCTCTTTCCTCTGCTTGCTGTCTTTTTGTTAGACCACAGCTGATTCGCAGGGCAGAGCAGTTTGCCGTGCCTCAGCTGTTTTCTTCAGCTGCCGTTGAAGGTAAGTATTAGCTTTTTTAAGCGCGGAGCACGTATGCTCACCAAACCAGTTGTTCTACTGGTTGAATCGCACCCCTGCCATCCAGTATCATCTTCTAGGACACAGGAAGCATGTCAATTTGTGTGGCTTCCACCTTTGTTCTTTCAGAAATCATAAAAGATCTATAACAGCTATTTTTGTTATAGTTGGTTTATAGTTAATGTTCAGCTCTTATGGCCAGATTATATTTATTATATATATTCTTTTTATTTGTAAGCTTTCCAAAATTGTCAAGGAATTAGCCTCAAAATTCCACTAAATACATAAATATTAAATAGATAAATGCTACTGCGTGAGTTATTACAATCAGTGCTACTACATTTAGTTTTTCCTGTTATATCTAGCAGCCAGTGTAAAATAATTCCTTCCTTCCTCCTTCCCTCCCTCCTTCCCTTTCTCCCTCTCCCTCTTCTTCTATCCATGCAGAGATAATTTGTTTAAAGAAAGCACATTAAAGCAGCTTTATCTTTAAGAGGTTCCTTGTTGTCTATCCACTTCACTTTTATGAAGAAACCATCTACAGCAGGGGTCTCCAACCTTGGGCCCTTGAAGTCTGGCGGACTTCGACTCCCAGAATTCACCAGCCAGCTGGCTTCAAGGGCCCAAGGTTGGAGACCCCTGATCTACAGGTATTCTTCAACATACAAGTAGGGTTATGTGATCATTCAAAAGCTTTCCAGCTGGCTTCTGGCAAGCAAAGTCAATGTGGAAAGCCGGATTTACTTAAAGACCTGCATGATTCACTTAACAACTGTATGCTTAACAACCGTGGCAAAAAGATTGTAAATTTGGGCATGACCCACATAACCTGCCTTGCTTAACAACATAAATCTAGCTTCAGTTGTGATCGTAAGTCAAGGGTATCTTTACTTCACAGGATTTTCTGCTACACTTATTAGGACGTTAATGAAACTGATACAGGTAATTTTTGATTTACAGTCAAAATTGCGACAGGAAAATTTGTTAATGTGTGCAGTGAAATGAGGCATCATATGACCACAAGCATTTTTTTTGACATGGTAGTTAATTGAGTTTACTTTATTGATTAGCCCTTGAGCAAGATCAAAGTGCATCTAATAAAAACAATTTAAATGGAATTGGATAAAATGCAATTTAAAATAAAATTGGAATAAAATATGATTTACAATGAAATTGGAATAAAATATAGTACTTTAATGTTTGGATAAGTAAAATATGATAAAATTATATTTCAGTATCACCCCTACAATCTACCAAATCATAGTAGTTAAGAGAATCACCATGGTCATTAAGCAAGATGCCAGATTATTTCCCTGCCAGCTTCCACATTGATTTTGCTTGTTGGAAATGAGCTGAGAGGTTCACAAATAGTGATCATGTGACAGCAGGAGTCTGCAATTATTGTAAATTCAAGTCATTGCCAAGAGCCCAGAGCACACTCACATAACTGTGTGGAAACTTACGGTTGTAAGTGTGAAGATCAGCTGTAATCAAGTTTTTTTTAGCACCATCCTAACTTTTGTTGGAAGAAAAATCTGGTCCGGTTCCAAGCTGGGAGAAAGATGCTGAAAATAAAATGGAGGCCGATTGGAACGAACGGCTCTGTTTATTGATGAATAGAACCAACAAGAGCACATAGTTCTGGGACAGCTGACAAAATGGCTGAATGAGTGGATGGATCTTTATAGGTTTCTGTGACTTTGCAGTTTAAACTGTTATTGGGATTGTGCAATGAAGGGGATATTATGACTTTTGCTATTTCAGTGTCCCTGACTAGCTGCAGTCTTCAATCTGGTCCGCATTCCTGGCGGGAGCACCGACTGTTCCCATTGGTTGATGCCGTTTGACAGCCAGCTATAAAAGGAGCTGTCAAACGGCATCAGCTGCTGCTGCCAGCTGGCTGCCAGCCCAGCCGGGCAGCCGCGGCAACCTGTTATGCTTCAAATAAAGCAATGTTAGCCTTTAGATCCGTGTCTGCCTCGTGGTCCGCCTGCAACTCAACACTGGCGACGAGGATGGGATGCAACAAAGACGCCCAGACAAGACAATTGAGCTGAAGTCACAATAAAAAGAGCCGAAGCCGCTACGAGCTGATCGAAGTCACCGCAGCTGACGCTCTTCTAAGAGCACAAATTTTAAAGCTCCCTCAGCTGAGGAGCCGAATGCTGCTGACAGAAACGCTTTTCTAAAAGCGAAAAGCTCGATTCTTCTCANGTCCGCCTGCAACTCAACACTGGCGACGAGGATGGGATGCAACAAAGACGCCCAGACAAGACAATTGAGCTGAAGTCACAATAAAAAGAGCCGAAGCCGCTACGAGCTGATCGAAGTCACCGCAGCTGACGCTCTTCTAAGAGCGCGAATTTTAAAGCTCCCTCAGCTGAGGAGCCGAACGCTGCTGACAGAAACGCTTTTCTAAAAGCAAAAAGCTCGATTCTTCTCAGCTGAAGGAACCATCGCTGCCACTCCAATGGCCTCAACTCCGACATTCCCTCACTTCCAGCCGGGGGCAGAAACATGGGAATCATATATAAACAGATTGGAATGTTTTTTAAATGCTATTGATTTGGGTGAAGCCACTGACCTCAAGATAAGGTCCTATTTTTTAAGCTGCTGTGGGGCTACAGTTTTTGATACAGCCTCTGCGCTAGTGTCCCCACGTGCTATAAAGGCTATTCCCTGGGATGACTTGAAGAAAATTCTGTCAAACCACTACTCCCCCAGACCCTCTCAGATAGCCAGAAGACTGGCTTTTAGAAGGAGGACTCAGGCAGAAGGGGAAACTGAGTCAATACATGGCAGCATTAAGAGCAGCTGCCATACACTGTGGGTTTAGGGATTACCTGGAGGACATGCTGCTCGATCAGATTGTGGGAGGAGTAAGGGACCTAAAGCTGCAAAGGCGATTACTGGCTAAAAAAGACTTAACCCTAGCCTCAGCTATTGAGGAAGCTCAGGCTGCTGAATTGTCAGAATTATCAGCAGCTGAAATTCAGGGGAGCACCCCTAAGCAAGGGCAGGCAACAGTCCACTATGATGAGGCCTCCCAAGAAGTGGAAGAAGAACCTCTGGAGGTAAACCGCCTCATGCGTCCAAGACCCCCGCTGGAGAAAGGAACCCCCGCTGGTGCTACTAAGAGCGCCCTTTTGAGGGCGCGAAGATCGAAGCCTCCCTGACAGAGGGGAAAGGCACCCCCCCCTGGAGAAAGGCTCCCCCGCTGGTGCTACTAAGAGCACCCTTTTGAGGGCGCGAAGACCAAAGCCTCCCTGACAGAGGCGAAAGGCACCCCCGCTGGCGCTACCGAGAGCGCAAAAGTCTAAAGCCTCCCAAGCCGAGGAACAGACGTCGCCCGAAAGGCAACCCCCGCTGGCGCTACCAAGAGCTCAAAAGTCTAAAGCCTCCCAAGCCGAGGAATAGACGCCGCCCAAAAGGCACCCCCGCCTGCTCTACCGAGAGCGCAGAGGTCCAAAAGCCTCCCTAGCTGAGGAGCAAACATCACTGACAAGCGTTTCCGAAAGCCGGGACACAGCCGGTCTACCACGGCTGGTCTACTCGCAGCCGGTCTACCACAGCTTATCTACTCGCAGCTGGTCTACCGCGGCTGGTCTACTTGCAGCCGGTCTACCACGTCTGATCTACTCGCAGCCGGTCTACCAGTGAGCCGACCTGTCCGCACCAGGTCTACTCAACCACGCCAAAGGTTTCCTGCTCTACCAGGTCTACTCAACCACGCCAAAGGTTTCCTGCTCTACCAGGTCTACTCAACCACGCCAAAGGTTTCCTGCTCTACCAGGTCTACTCAACCACGCCAAAGGTTTCCTGCTCTACCAGGTCTACTCAACCACGCCAAAGGTTTCCTGCTCTACCAGGTCTACTCAACCACGCCAAAGGTTTCCTGCTCTACCAGGTCTACTCAACCACGCCAAAGGTTTCCTGCTCTACCAGGTCTACTCAACCACGCCAAAGGTTTCCTGCTCTACCAGATCTACTCGGCTGGCCCGAGGGTTTCCCTGCTCTACCCGGTCTACTCAGCCACGCCGAGGGTTTCCCTGCTCTACCCGGTCTACTCAGCTGCGCCGAGGGTTTCCCTGCTCTACCCGGTCTACTCAGCTGCGCCGAGGGTTTCCCTGCTCTACCCGGTCTACTCAGCCGCACCGAGGATTCCCCGCCGTACCCGGTCTACCGTTCCAGACAAGTGACTCTGATGGAAGGGGTCTCTCTGCCCCCCCTTCCAAGTGACTCTGGGGGAAGGGGTCTCTCCGCCCCCCCCTTCTAAGTGACTCTGGGGGATGGGGTCTCTCTGCCCCCCCTTCCAAGTGACTCTGGGGAAAGGGGTCCTGTATGTAGGGATTGGTGGGTGTCAGATGCTGAATAAGGAGGTGCACACCCACCATTAGGGTCCTTCCGTGCACCCACCTTCAGGGTCCTTTCCCACCTGGGCTTGCATTCCTGGCAGCGGCGGTACACTCCCAGGGGGGTGAAAAGCTGGGTAGGTGGGAGGTTGGATTGTCCCGTCCTAAGGGGGCCGAGGGAGCACGACGTGCCTGCTCCTCTTTTGGCCCTTAGGCCTTGACCTTCCCGTCCTAAGGGGGCCGTGGGAGCACAACGTGCCTTCTCCTCTTTTGGCCCTTAGGACTTGACCTCATAGTCAACTCCCTAGCTCAGCGGTTCCCCACCTTCTGTCTTATGGGACGGGGAGGAAGAGGAGACGGGTTCCTTCATGCAAGCCACAGCTGAACTCGTACCCGGCTCGCCCAAACGAGGCATGCCTGCCATTTCTGCAGCTCAGTTCCAAACAAGCAATTGCCCAGTACTGGCCCATAGCCCTTGGGGTTTTGGGACTCCTACTCCACCACATGCTGAAGGTCACCAAGGTATGGTTACTCACCAAGATTATCAGGGTCTCCTTCTCAGGCCAGGTGCGCAAAACAGCAGCTAATTCAACTTCCTTTTCTGTACCATGAATCCCCAGAAGACAGGGCCGCACATGCTCTTAGTTAGGGGAAAGGGGTGTGGTGTCCCTGACTAGCTGCAGTCTTCAATTTGGTCCGCATTCCTGGCGGGAGCACCGACTGTTCCCATTGGTTGATGCCGTTTGACAGCCGGCTATAAAAGGAGCTGTCAAACGGCATCAGCTGCTGCCGCCAGCTGGCTGCCAGCCCAGCCGGGCAGCTGCAGCAACCTGTTATGCTTCAAATAAAGTAATGTTAGCCTTTAGATCCGTGTCTTCCTCGTGGTCCGCCTGCAACTCAACATTGTTCTTAGAATTTGGGTGGGGATGTACATTTTAAGCCCATCAGCTCTAACCACCTCTGTGTTTTGTTTGTGAATAGATTAGGCAGTCTTTCTTAATGGGCACAAAATATCCATGTCTGAAGACTTCAGGCATCTGCTGGAGGCTATTAAGAAAGATTGGAGCTGCTTTCTGCCTTTGGGAAAATATTCCATCCTGCCTTTCTTAATATGAAGAATAAAGAAAATTTAAATCTTTGCAGGGGGCTTCCTACACTTTAAATGGTTATTAAAAGAACAGTCATGAGTCAAGGGAGATCTGTGCCAATTGCTTGATAAACTTTTTCTTTTAAGGGTATAGGAAACTATGAAATGATATTCTGGGATATTGTTGTGTCCATCTTGTAAATATTCTTTTCGTTTGTATATCCTGATGTTATTCTAGCTGCAGTACTTTAAATTGCTTTTTGCAATTTAGGTGGTTGCAGAGGAAGGTAATTGATGGTTGTAAAGAGGCTTCTTTCTCTTCTACATGTGGTAGCCACAAGAGTGATTACTTCAGCTTCTGACCTGGGTTCTTTGTTCCAATTCAGTATGCTCTCCATTTTTCCTCTTTTTTTTAATGCTTTCTGAATAAATTTCTTATTTGCAGAGAAGCAACACATTCTTTTGCTTTGTTTGATAAATATTTATGCCAAGAAAAGCAGAATTCTCTCTATTTTGGGGAGGAGATTTTCCCATTTTTATTCTCCTTTTTGGGGGGAGAGGCAGAGGTTGGATTCAAAAAATTTAACAACCGGTTCTGTGGGCATGGCTTAGTTGGTGGGCTTGGCTTGGTGGTCATGTGACTGGGTGGGCGTGGCTAACTCAACATCACTCACGTCAAGGGGCACTTCTCTTTGCCTGGCCTCTCATGACAGTGGGGATGCTGCAATGGTTGTAAGTGTGAAAAATGGTCATAAGTCACTTTTTTCAATGCCATTGTAACTTTGAATGGTCACTAAATGAACTGTTGTAAGTAAAGGATTACCAAACAAAAATACAAAAAGCTTCTTTGCTTGTAAAAAGCTGCTCTAAATACCAATCATTAGATTAAAAATACCTGCAAGCCAGAGCTATAAATCAGGCAGGGTGCCAGAGCACCTTGAGGAATTAAAATGGTTAAAATGCAGTGATAACTATCAGCAGCCAACTCTTGCTCATAAAGTGAAACCCTTTAGCAGAGAGGTCATTTAACCTCTCCAGAAAGAGCACACCCAGGAGAAGCAATCCTTAGATCCATTTGCACCACTTAAAGATATAAGCTGGTCTCACTCATCTCACAAGATAGCCTAAAGAAATCATCCAGATTTAAAGAAAGGTCACATGCCCCCCAGAAAGGCAGTAAAAAAGTCAGTCCCAAGCTTGCATCCTGCCTCTTGGAAGTACACCCCAAAAGGACAGTGCCAGATACCACTAAAGCAGTGAAGGAAGATTGAAGATAGAAAAAGAAACCATGAGGCAGGAAAAAATTCAAACACAACACAAATAAATAAATAAACCACAACAGTACCTGTTGCTTGTTAAACCAATTACCAGAACAAATAGACACAGGAACAAGCAGATTTCTCAAACCAATTTCTTTTCAGGAACAGAGATTAATCTTTTTCCTTCCAAACAAAACTGTGTAGGGAAAATTATCCCATCAATAAACACAAGATTAAATGTCATCAAGCACAGAAATAAACTTCACCAAAAACCAGTTTTAGACCAAAACTCAGAAAGCATATGTCAACTCATGTTTGAATGTCAATCTTTCTAGCTAGCCAAAAAGAAGTATTTCCAGGGGAGTATTTCCTCCCAACAACAGTGTAAAAAGCTTAAAACAACCTTTCCCCTTTAAGAAAAAAAAACCTCCTTTAGAGACAGTAAGTCAAGGCTGTCTGCCAAGAATGTAATAAGGGTGTTAAAAAACAAAAGGAGATTTCTTCTAATTACCGGTTCTCTGAACTGCTTAGAAAGTTAACAGAACCAGTAGAATCCCACCCCTGGCAAGAGGAGGTCTGATCTTTGTATTTAGAAAACGTTGTGTGTAGCTACATGTTTTCCCAACTCAAATCCTGATTATGAATGGTCCTGCAGTTACTAAGAAATGAGAATCATGTGACCTTCTCTACTGACTTTAAGGCTATCTAGATATAGATAGTATATATAGTTATGTATATATTGTTTAAGAATAAAGAAAGGGCTCCTGGTTAAAAAAAAAAAAACCTTCAATGAATGGCAAGTGTACACAAGTTTTTTTGAATGAATATATTCTGATATTCACTCTTTATTTAAATAATTATTTTTCCCATGTTTCGAAAACAAATCAGAATGAATGTTCATGCAACATACTTTTTGGAGGGTGATAAATGGGAAAGTAAACAAAGGTCGGCCCTTTTTGGGGGAGAAATGATTCAACCCCAGGAAATTATATTAATGTTTTTGGGCTGTGGAGATTGATGACTGTGAAGAGGATGTAAGTCAAACTCAAGGCCTGCAGGTCAGATATGGCCCACAGGATGCTTAAATCTGGCCCATGGGGCCTTCCTGAAAACAATGAAGGACATGCCCGCGGTGCTTCTGCCAGCGAAAACTGAGCCCATCACAGCTGAAAAGGGAGCTTGCGAGAGCTGGGCGCGGCCCTCCCAAGCTCTGTTTTCGTTGGCAGAAGATTGCAGGATATTGTCACCGCTGAAAACGCATCTTGTGAGGCTATTTTCTCTGTCAGAGCATTTGGGCCATCACAGGTGCCCCTAACACAAGTGACGTCAAGCTGGCCATGCCCCCCCCAGCCATGGCCCCCCACCCCCCAAGGTAAAACACAACCCTGATGCAGCCCTCAATGAAATCGAATTTGACACTCCTGATCTAAGCATACTGAATATTTAACATGAGAAAACTTAGTGTGATCCTTAATACTGGTAGCTGCTGTTCTGCTAAAGTTGCCATATTGCATTCATAAATGAACGTGTTGCTAAAAAAAAAGGAGAAAATAAAGAAATTCATGGAAATTCATGTCCTGACACTTTTTTTTTAAGTGAGAAAATAAGCAGTTCAATTTAAAATAAAATCATAGAACTGGTACTGAAAAGATGTTTCTTCATTACTTTCTCAAACAAAATATTGCTGCTGCCATTTGAGTTTTTGATGCAAATTGTTTCAGTGAGCAGATGGGTAGTGGTTGTGCGCATTAACATTTTTAGCAGTTTCTGACGAAAGCCGCCATTTTGTAGGCTTCAAAATGTATATGTGCTTTGGGATCCTGACAATGCTGTTTGAATCCCCTCCCCAAATTTCTTTTCTGCTGTGTGCAAAACGAAAAGGCAAAAATAATGCAAGTATAGAAATAAAATGATGAATGAAAAGAGTAGCATAGGCATTCTTTGGTTCTTCTATATGTTTTTAATATAAAGTTGCATTGAATCTATAAGTCTCAGAGAAAAAAAGTACAATCATAACATGTAAGTTGCATGTTATTTTGACAGATCTTCAATCATCTTAATATTCATATATAATATTTTAAACATACATTATTGTATATGGCAGTTTCATATAAAAGTATACTGTATTATGCTGGATCAATTCTTCACTTTGTATATATTATTATTCTTCATGTGCCGTACCAGTCATCGGATGTTGGCGATCATGTTGATGATCCTATTTTTATCAACAGCTGCACAAAAAAGTGCTGATGAGTTTTGTCCAAACCATCCCTTAGATTTTGAAGCCATGATATATTTCTTCTGCCTCTGGACCTCATTTGCCTTCAATCTTTCCTTGAAGGATTAAGTGAAGTATGCTGTATTTTTCTGGGTGTTGCATCACATGTCCAAAATATTCTAATTTTTGCTTTCTTAATGTTTTTTATTATTTCCCTTGGCTTTTCCAGGAGGCTTATCAGTCCTCATTTCTGATTTTGTCAACCCAACTTATATGTAACAGTCGCCTGTAAATCCACACTTCTAGTCTGTTCAAGTGGCTTTCTTTCAGAGATCAATCCTCCACTCCGTAGAACAGGATAGAAAATATCAGATGACCCTGATTTTCAAGCTGAAATATTTTTCAGCTGCGTCTCTAGCTGCAGATTTCCACTTTCAAAATACAGAAGTGCAAGCAATGATTTCCAGGTCACCATATACCGTATAATCTGATATAGTAGGAGTTGGTTACCTGTAGTTACTATGTAGTAAAGCATATGACTTTTACCAATTACAATTTGAATATTATGTTTCGATCTGTTTCTATCTTCGCCTCACGATAGCGCCACTGATGGCAGCCTCACTGAAATGCTGTCTTGTAATTTTGATATTTTATATTTTCTGTGACTCTCTGAGAATGTCATACTTGAGAATTAAACTTTTGAATATCAAAAAATGGACTTTAAATAACATGCATCTTTCTGGAACTATTCCTTATTTTCAAATGTGGAAGAAATTTTGTTCTGTTCTGAGTGTAGATTATGTTAATATTTTCAGTTGACATATTATATGCTTAAATTAATTTATTAATTATCCTGAAGATTATGATATAAATGCAAAATTTACCTTCACAATAACTTTGATTCTTTTCTTTCTTTCCTGCCAGCCCTCAGTGGGTTGCACTACCAGTCTGAAAAAAAGTGATTTACAGTTGCCGCTTACACACTATCTTGCATATTTTCATAGATTTAAATGTTACCCAACTTTCCATTTTATAGGAACAAGATTATGGATGTAGCTTTAGAACGATAACAATCAACGTTTTCTCCAATTTAGTCATGGTAAGTCACACACCAGAATCTGTGAGAAAAAAAAAACATCATCTGCTAATAACCAAGAAATAAAATTATCTTGTTTGAAATGAAATGTGCTAAAACACACACGTATACATATACATTCATATGTGTGTGCGTTATATGTACATATGTATGAGAGAGAGAGAGAGAGAGAGAGAGAGAGAGAGAGAGAGAGAAAGAAAGAAAGAAAGAAAGAAAGAAAGAAAGAAAGAAAGAAAGAAAGAAAGAAAGAAAGAAAGAAAGAAAGAAAGAAAGAAAGCTGCATATAGTTATATGTGTATGGACATCCTGAGAATGGACATCCTGGGCTTCTACTCTAAGCTTTTTTTTAAACACTGCACATGTTGAGGTCCCCCCTTATTTTCTCAATAAAAGAGCAAAAAATAAAATGGAATAGCTTCAATTAATGAAACATAATTTTCAAAGGTCTAATCATTAATGACACAATCGACATCAGGTTTTATAAGGCTGAAATATATGTAAGCTAATTATATATGTTATGTGCATTATCGAATAGAGCATGCTACGCTCCCGTTACTTGTCCCAGCTTCTGCCAACCTAGCAGTTCGAGAGCATGTAAAAATGGAAGTAGAGAAATAGGGATCCCTTTGGTGGGAAGGTAACAGTGTTCCATGCACCTTTGGCGTTTAGTCATACCGGCGGTACATAACCACGGAGATGTCTTTGGACAGTGCTGGCTCTTTGGCTTTGTAACAGATATGAGCACTGCCCCCTAGAGATGGAAACGACTAGCATGTATGTGTGAGGGGAACCTTTACCTTTTTACCTTATGCCGATATTTATGCAGTATACTATCCTTTTTTGGTTTTGTGTAATGCAATTACTCAGTAAAAAAAAAACATACAGAATAAGTAAAGGTGTTCAATGTACTTCAAATTGTTGAATCTGTTCAATGTACTTCAAGTTGTTTAATCTGCTCAGTGAGTCATAAAACTTCTGATGACTTAGCAATGTGTGAATTCATCTGCAATGCCTGTCAAATTCTGCCTTTGGATTCTAGACTGGGCAATAAAAAGAATTTAGGAATTTTGATCAATGATATTTACTAGAAAGAGGGGTCCAATTGCAACCACAATAATTGTAGCAGATCCCTTATTTCTAAACGAGAGAGTTCTATATTGACAAGTTTTGGTGGCAAAATTTTTGTTTTCTTTTTCCAGCTTTTTAGACATAAAGGTGTTGAGATTTGCTCCATTACGTTTTCAGTTATATTTTGGTTTGGTAAGTGTTGGTCTTTTTACTAATGTTAGAGGTAACTCATATTTGGTCATTCAGACTTTCAGTACAAGCAGGAATTCATTATATGTGTACAACATCGAAACTGTATAAAGAGCAGTTTTTAATTAGCATCATAATATGTCTCTTCCTACTAAAATAATTTTAGTTGCAGTTTTATGTCATTGGATGAAGAACTGAAGGTGATATTTCTCTGTTCTTCTTTGAAAAGTAGTAGAAGTTTTTCAAATCCAAAGACAATGAACTTTGAATACCAAGTATAACTTATGACACAACTCTGTTTATTATCTTTATTGGCCAAGTGTGACTGAACACAGAAGGAATTTGTCTACATAAACTCTCATTATACATACAAACAGCAAATTGGTAAGTTATAGATTATAATCATAGTTACAATATTAGTCATAAGATACAACCAACAAGTGATAAATAATAAGTTACCAGTAAGAAAAGACAGTAGGAAAGATGAGAAGATGAGAAATGAGAAGATGAAAAGGATAATAGCAATACAGTCTATTACATGGGTTATTATTACAGTCTATTACATGGGTTATTATTACATTACATATTTAGGCCTTAGACAGTGCTGTGGAAATTAGGTGTTCAGTAGAGTGATTGGGTATCTTAAATTACAGGATAAAACTACATTTGATTTTGCTAGCTACATCTAACTATAGCTGCATCAGAATAATGAATACACTAGGTATATTTATTGATGCATTAGATTTAAACTATAGTTAATAATTATACAAGGTAAACCAGGGGTGGAATTCAAATTTTTTAGCAATCTGTTCTGTGGTGTGGCTTAGTTGGTGGGTGTGGCTTGGTGATCATATGACTGGGTGGACTTGGCTTGGCCATGTTATTGGCTGAGTGTGGCCAACTCAATATCACTCACATTGAGGCATGCATCTCCTTGTCTGGCCTCTTGTGACTGTGGGGATGCTGCAACAGTCAAAAGTGTGAAAAATGGTCATAAGACACTTTTTTCAGTGCCATTATAACTTTGAATGGTCACTCCACACAAGCAAAGTACCAGCAAAGGAGGGGAAAAAAGCTCCAGAGAAGTAGCTGAGACAGGAAATCTAGTCCTGCCAAGAATGTAATAAGGGTTAACGGAGAGGCAGTTTCTGTAAGAAACACCAGAATGTTTCCTTCCTGCCTTCCTTACAGGATTAGACCAGTAATTTCTTCTAACAACCGATTCTCCGAACTGCTTAGAATGTTAACAACCGATTCTAGCAAATAGATGCGAACTGGTAGAATTCCACTCTGAGGTAAACCCTGCATGAGGTTTATTCTGTACATTTTTTTTCCATTTTGCAAATGCATTGGGATTTCAGAATTGGAGAGTATCTATTTACTTTAGTTCATTGAAAAGTGAAAGGGAGTATTAGCAAATCTGTTTGAGCAATTGCTGTAGAAAAACTCCTCAGGGCCTCTGCTAAAGTCAACCAGGCTAATTCTGCATTACATAAAGCTGCATTTGATCAAATAATAGCTCAAATGTCTCAGCACTGTTACTGTTAACTTTTCCTTCTGCTTCTGCGCCCCAGTCTTTTGATAACACTAAACAAGCATCAATTTGTATAGCCTATGTTAGAATTTATGCATGAAAAACAGCCTTTCAGCACTGAAAACACTGAAGAGTCATCTGCTATATTTCCTCATTTATATTTAACTGTTAGCGGCTTTGAAAAGGCTTTCTAATTTTAAACATTCCTGTTCTCCTCCAGCTCACTCTTCTTTTCTTTGTAGAAAAGCTTTAATTTGCTTGGGTGCATCTTTAATTTAACCTCCATCACAGTTCAGCTTGGAATAGCCCTTGACGATGGCAACTGCTGCCTCTTTTGCAGTACACAGCTTTCTTATATCATGTGGTCCTTGTAGCTAAAAGCCATGTCTGAGGATCACATTTTCCTGAATTATTCTTCCCACATAACATTTGGCTGAGTACTTCTTAAGGTGGGAGCTGAACTTATGAACCATCTCAAGTTGTTGGTTTTGAACTGAAAAGAAGGCATGAGATCAACTCCAGCTTCTACCATAAGGGATTTATATATAATTTGTACTTTGTTTTCTGTTTCAATCTAACTTACAGAGATCAGAATTAAATACTATTCTGAGGTGTTTCTGATTTTTATAAGGTTTTCAAATAGTAAATGTGTATATACATATAGATGTATTTGTTCATTACAGACTGAAACTCTTTTTGTATTTAACAATGGGAAAAATGGTAATAATCAAGCACTGCTTGTTTCTAAAGATATGAGCTTGGTTTGCAATTTTCTTTTTAGGAATTCAGTTTTATCCATCCATCAGCTGTCAAGCTTCACTTTTCCCCCCAAGTTTTTTTTTTTTTTGTATTCTAAAATAAAATTCTGCAGATGAACATTAGTTCATAGAAGTATCTAGGCAACGTTTCGATGAAGTCTCATTCATCATCTTCAGGCTTGGTCTTCAGCTCATTCAGATGATGAATGAGACTTCATCGAAACGTTGCCTAGATACTTCCAACCTTACGCGGGAGAAAACCCGAATAACCAA
>BHEV01018123.1:0-43765 GCA_004319985.1 Emydocephalus ijimae
AAAACATAGTTATGAATACATGGATACATAGAAGAAAAATTTAAAAATATATAAAAGAAACAAAAGGAGAGGGATGGTAGGTACGTTGGTGTTTTTAAGGGCTGAAGCCAGCCATATTTATTTATTTGATTTATTTGATTTGTCAATGGCTTACAAGATAACAGGTATAAGTAAAAACATAGTTATGAATACATGGATACATAGAAGAAAAATTTAAAAATATATAAAAGAAACAATAGGAGAGGGATGGTAGGCACGTTGGTGTTTTNGTGTGGGGCGAGGGGGGCAAGTTCCCCCCCCTCCATCTTTCCCCCCCTCTCCTCTCACTACCTCGTGTTGTTCGCAAGGCAAGTGACAGAAGCCTTGGGTTCCCGTGGGCCATGTGGACAATACAGCCTTGTGTTCCCACGCAGCCTGGATTAATTGCTTTGGGGATGACATCTCTCTGTGGACCACTAAAATTTTATTGGGGACCACAGTTCTAGTCCAACCTTCTGCTCAAGCAGCAGACCCCATGCCATTCCACACAACTGGCTGTCCAATCTCTTCTTAAAAGCTTGCACAATGGAGCAACCACAATTTCTGGAGGCAAGGAGTTCCGCTGATGAATGGTTCTCTCTCTCTCTCAGGAAATCTCTCCTTAGCTCTAGGTTGCTTTTCTCTTTAGTTAAATTTTAACTAATTAAATTTTAGCAAGGCAATAGAAGCACCACTTGGGAATTCATTTATTTGGGGGATAACAGGCTTTGCTTTCAACCCACAAATTACATGATAGATCAGTGGCTATTTAATTCCTATGTAAGCATGAAATCATTTGTTACACTTTTGTTTCAAACCACACTGTGTATTTTCCAAAGCACCCGAAGGCAAACAAAGGAACGAAGGATGGAAACTGATCAAGGAGAGATTCAACCTGGAAATAAGGAGAAACTTTCTGACAGTGAGAACAATCAACCCCGGGGAACAGCTTGTGGGAGCTTCATCACTGGTCAGAAATGGTGTAGGGTCTCTTGCTTAAGCACTGGGTTGGACAGATGACCTCCAAGGTCTATTCTATTCTATTCTGTTCTATTCTAATTCTATTTTTCTATATTCTTATTCTAAATTCTATTCTATTCTATTTCATTCCATTCCTCTCTATTCTATTCTATTGTATTGTATATTCTATTCTATTCCATTCCATATTTTCTATTCTATTCTATTCCATACCATATTTTCTATTCTATTCTTTTCTATTCTATTTCTTATTCTTTTCTATTCTATTCTAAATTTTATTCTATTCCTATTCTTCTATATTTTTATTCTATTCTATTCTATTCCTATTCCATTTCTTATTCTTTTCTGTTCTATTCTAAATTCTATTCTATTCCAATTCTTCTATATTTCTATTCTATTCTATTCTATTCTATTCTATTCTATTCTATTCTAATCTAGTCTCTTCTCTTTCTTCATTCGCACTTAGACTCCATGAATTCAGGTAAGGTCACGTGGCGAGACTTAGTACTTTGCATAGCCCCGCCCTCAACAGGTCTAGGTGCCGCACGGACCAATCAGAAAAGGCTCCTCCCTGGTCGTCGCGGAGGTGGGATGGGGCGGAGGCCTCCCCGTTTCCCACCAATCCGCTGCCAGCCCGGGGTAATCGGCGGGCGCTGATTGGGCGGCGCATCCCCAGCGCAGCACCGGCGTGGAGGCCGCGACCGATTCCTTCCCTTCGGACCCGCGGCGTGAGCGTCAAGCCGGCCCAAGCCGGCGGAGGAGGTAAAAGGTTCGCCGCTGCCGCCTCCGCTCCCTTCGCCATGGCTACGTCTTCCTGGGTTCCGAAGGTGAGGCGGGCCCTGAGGTGACCTTGGCTTCTCCCTCAGGAGGACCCCCGGGTAGCCCCGTGGGAAGTCTCGCGAGAGTTGGATCGCCCCTCCCTTCCCGGCTTTGGGGGCGGGGGGGGACATTCCGTGACTCCCGCTCGGGCGCCCTTTGACGGGTTCGCCCTTGGCGCTTCTTGGGGCCAGGAACCACAACTCCCGGCAGGCCCTTCCCTTGACAGGCGCGCGGGGGTTGCTGGGAGCTGCAGTCCGGCAACTGCCTCGACTCAATTGCGGTCCCCGGCTCTTCCGGGGGGAGCGAACCACAACTCCCGGCAGCCCCCGCGGGTGGCCAGGTGGGAGCCTCTGGCCCTGCTTGCCTCTTATTGAGACTGGTTCCCTACCACCACCGTCGCTGGCTGCGTCCTCACAACAACCCCGCGTGGTAGGCCAGGAAGAAGAGGGGGGGGAGGAGAACTGCTTGGAAGTCGTCGTCCTGTTCCCCACCCCCCGGCTGCATCGGGGTTGGGTGGCAGATGTGACCCCACTCTTGGGAAAGGATTCCTGTTATTCACAGGCTCATCATTTGTCTGCTGGCTGCTATTATTTATCCTGACTTGTTTAATATTATCTGTCATCTCTATCTATCTACATCTGTCTGTCTATCCATCTCTGTTTATGTCTGTCTATCTCATCTGTTTATTTATCCATTTCTGTTTATCTACCTCTATCATCTGTCTGTCTGTCTATCAATCTATCTCTCTGTCCATCCGTCATTTATAGTCTCTATCTAATCTATTATCTAATCTACCTACCTACCTATCTACCTACCACTATGTCTATCCGTCATTTATCAATTCTCTCTCTAATCTATCATCTATATCTATCTTATCTATATCATCTATCTATCTCTATGTCTATCCATCATTCATCGACTCTTATCTAATCTATTATCTATGTCTATCATCTACCTACCTATCTATCTATCTACCTCTATGTCTATCCGTCATTTATCAATTCTCTCTCTAATCTATCATCTATATCTATCTTATCTATATCATCTATCTATCTCTATGTCTATCCATCATTCATCGACTCTTATCTAATCTATTATCTGTCTATCATCTACCTACCTACCTATCTACCTACCTCTATGTCTATCCGTCATTTATCAATTCTCTCTCTAATCTATCATCTATATCTATCTTATCTATATCATCTATCTATCTCTATGTCTATCCATCATTCATCGACTCTTATCTAATCTATTTATGTCTATCATCTACCTACCTACCTACCTACCACTATGTCTATCCGTCATTTATCAATTCTCTCTCTAATCTATCATCTATGTCTATCATCTATCTTATCTATATCATCTATCTATCTCTATGTCTATCCATCATTCATTGTCTCTATCTAATCTATTATCTATGTCTATCATCTACCTACCTATCTATCTACCTACCTCTATGTCTATCCGTCATTTATCAATTCTCTCTCTAATCTATCATCTATATCTATCTTATCTATATCATCTATCTATCTCTATGTCCATCCATCATTTATCAATTCTCTCTCTAATCTATCATCTATGCCTATCATCTATCTTATCTATATCTTTCACCTATCTATCTCTATGTCTATCCATCATTCATCGACTCTTATCTAATCTATTATCTGTGTCTATCATCTACCTACCTATCTACCTACCTCTATGTCTATCCGTCATTTATCAATTCTCTCTCTAATCTATCATCTATGTCTATCATCTATCTTATCTATATCTATCATCTATCTCTATGTCTATCCATCATTCATTGTCTCTATCTAATCTATTATCTATGTGTATCATCTTCCTATCTACCTACCTCTATGTCCATCCAGCATTTATCAATTCTCTAATCTATCATCTATGCCTATCATCTAATTGATAAGATAGATGATAGACATAGATGATAGATTAGAGAATTGATAAATGATGGATATAGATATCTATCCATACGTTTATATATCCAAATGATGGATATAGATATCTATCCATATGTTTATCTCTATCTACATCTATCATCTGCCTACCTCTATGTCCATCCATCATTTATCAATTCTCTAATCAATCTATCTATCTACCTACCTACCTACCTACCTATCTATCCAACCAAACAACCAACTGATAAATACCAATTGATCTTGGTAGGCGGAGGCACAATTTTTTTTCCTCCCCAAAAACTAAGCCCGACCACACAGTTTCGTAGCGAAGCATGGGTGTCGAGCTCGTGTCTGATATTTCCCATACTACAAAGAAAAATAATAATGCAAGACAATTTCTGATAATAATGTAAAGCTGTAGAACAAGGGCTGCGGCTGAGTTTGGTATTCCCTTGATGGTGCCTTGGGATGCCCAAAGTTCCCTGCAAGTGAGTGACAGGGAGGGGTATCTCTGCCCTCTTCAGTTTGATTGGTTTTCTGGCCAACTGAGAACCCCACTGCTTGGTGCTGCTTCTCCTGAGCTGATTTGTTTAGTTACTTGTACTTACAATTGGTTTAAAATTCAGTGCTGATTTAATACAGAAGATGCTTTCCTGTTAGTCTGGCTGCTAAAATTAACTATGTTCTTATTTTTGTTGCTATAGGTCTTTCATTTTCTTGGGGGTTTCCGAATTCAGAAACAGGTGACCCGAAATTTTGCTAGTGCTGTGAGTATACTAGTTGCTGTTGTTTTTTCCCCCTTCCTTTTTAAAGACACTTTACAAGAGGGTTGTAGAATACAAAAATAAGACCAAGCTGGCTGAGGGATTCAGGAAGTTAAAGTCCACATGTCTTAAAGTTGCCACGTTTGAAAAACACAGCTTTAAAGCAGTGGAGAGTAGAAGGAAAAAAGGTTAGTTCCTGTTTTCTGCACATTTTCCGTGTGGAAAATGTGTAGAAAATAAATTCTCTTTAATGGGGAGAGTGCTTGGAGTGTACAAAGCACTACAGGCATGAAGTTGCTAAAATGTTCTGTATGAATTGCAAAACATTGTTCCAAACTCAAAATGCTCAAAACCGTCCAGATCACGTTTGAGGCAGCTACTTGCCATTTGGGATTTGGCACCCTCCACGTTAACAGCCAGGCAAGGGTCAGCTTTTAGATGATGTGGGGAAATAGGGATTGGCTCTCGATGGTTCTCAGAGTAGTGGATTGGAATGGCTGGCTTGAACAGATTTCTACCCTGAGTGTGTCACAAAACTTGCAAGGTTTACTTCATAATCAGATCAATCTTTTTATTTCATTGTTTACAGCAGGAGTGGGCAACCTCAGTCCCCCCCCCTTTTAAAAAAAAAACAAAGAAAGCAAACTCCTTTACATAATCATCTGAACCATTTCACGTTGCAAGGATGATGTCTCAGTTCTGTATCCAAAAAAAGCTAGCAGGTCAGGGAAGCCCAAAAGAATAAAAGCTGCGATTGAGTAAAAAAAAAGGCATAGAAATCACAGGGCATCCTTTAAAGTCCAAATAATCTACGTGTGGTTGTTTTTTTCCCCCCCTTTTAGTCTCGTACGGTAACGTTGATCCCAGGAGATGGTATTGGGCCTGAAATCTCTGCTGCTGTCGTTGAGATTTTTGAAGCTGCTAAGGTAAACCTGGCCATTGATGCCTTCATGGGTTTGATTATCCCTACTGAATAAACAGTCAGTGGCTTTATTCCTTGATAGCACTTTCTTGCTTGAGGCTCTGCCAATGCTTTCTAAAAAGTGTAACTTAATTATCTATCTCTGAGGACAGCAATGAGGATGGTTGATAATGCCAAAAAAAAAAATGTTTTTAGGTCCCTGTTCAGTTTGAAGAAAGAATTGTGACTGCCATCCAAGGACCAGGAGGGAAATGGATGATACCACAAGATGCCAAAGAGTCTATGGACAAGAACAAAATAGGATTAAAAGGTACTTGGCCGGAAAGGATGAACTATTAAGTTTTGCTGCAGTTCTGGAAATAAGCCCATGCTTGAATTCCACTATATAACGGTTGGATAGACCCCAAGAAGGTTCAGTTTCTTGTTTCTTTTTAAATCAGGTTTAATGTGCGTGTTTAAAAAAAAAAAAAAAGGTTGCTTTGTTCACTTCCAGTTTCTAAATGTGCTGCCAACAAGGACTTTCCCACATCTCTTGGTCCTCTGCTTGTCTTCCAGGCCCTTTGAAAACTCCCATAGCTGCTGGCCACCCGTCCATGAATTTGCTGCTCCGTAAAACATTTGACCTGTATGCCAACATCCGCCCTTGCGTGTCCATCGAGGGCTACAGGACCCCTTACACAGATGTGGACATCGTCACCATACGAGAGAACACGGAAGGCGAATACAGCGGCATCGAGCACGTGGTATGTGGTTCGAGTGGACGTTCATTCCAGCCATCCAGATGATGCAGGTTGCTTGGATTGAACAAAACACTTAAATGAAATTAACTTTTAACCGCCGCTTAACTTGGTTTTTCATTTTAAAAAACCCCCTTTTTTTTTTCGCTACTTGCTTAACCTTTGTGTGTCTTTCAGATTGTGGATGGTGTTGTGCAGAGCATTAAACTCATCACCGAGGATGCAAGCAAGCGGATTGCTGATTTTGCTTTTGAATATGCCAGGAATAATCAGAGGAGCAAAGTTACAGCTGTGCACAAAGCTAACATTATGTAGGTGGTGATGAAATGACTCCAGGCCTTTCCGATTCTAATCCCAATTTTCAGAATCCTAACTGCTTTTTTTTTTTTTAACCACGCCATGTTTTCTGCGGCGACACATTGTCAGAGAAAGGAGAGGTTGTGTTTTGGAGGCTTATTTTTGGCAGACAGGTATTATTCAATTTAAGACTCCATCCCTGTTCTCCGCTTTTCCAAATTAACTCGCTAAAAGAAAGCTTTTGTGATTGCTTAGCTGCAGGTGATTGAAGACTACTGTTAAATAAATAAAACCCCGTGTGTACCCCTAGACCCACAATCCGTGTTCCTTTTCTTTGCATGCAGGCGAATGTCTGATGGCCTGTTTCTGAGAAAATGCAGAGAAGCCGCAGAAAACTGTAAAGATATTAAGTTTAATGAAATGTACCTCGACACCGTGTGTCTGAATGTGAGTATGTAATGTATATGAAGAGTCATTTAAGCAGCCACAGTTCTGGTTACGTTAAAAACAACTGTTACCTGTCTTTCTTTTTTCTTCAGATGGTGCAGGATCCATCTAAGTTTGATGTCCTCGTCATGCCAAATTTGTACGGGGACATCCTTAGGCAAGTAGCTTTGAGTTGATTGTGATCCATCTAGGAGGGAAGTGGGGGATATGTCCACAGCTGCTACTTCCAAATGTTCTCTTCTGACACGACCTGATTGTGCTTCCCTGCTGCAAAGCTTGGGGTTCTCCATTGGGCTTCTCAAATATCTTCCACTGCAAAGGCTAATTGTCCTTTTCCCCCATCCTCTTCTGTGTGTGTGTGTGTGTGTGTGATTTTTTTTTTTTCCTTTCAGCGATCTGTGCGCAGGCTTGATCGGGGGCCTTGGTGTGACTCCCAGCGGGAATATCGGTGCTAACGGAGTTGCAATCTTTGAATCGGTAAGGTTTTGATTGTGACATGGGCTTAGCTTGTTAGTGTCAACTCAAGACTATTTCTCTTACCTTTTAGAGTTGTCAGCAGAAAGAGAGTGGGGGGAAGTAATGCATACCTTAGATAATTGTTAGGCGGCCAAAGCTTCTGGCGCGCAAAATTATTACTGGAGAGCATGATTGATGACTCTTGACTATGGATGTGTCCCATTGGAGAATATACATCCAGGGGGCGGGGGGAAAAGATCAGGGTCAAGGATGAGATGAATGATGTGTCTCAGTGTCGGCTGCACCCACATAACACCAACATGTTTCACTCCTAATGATTTTTTTTTAAAACTCCGAGAGATGCAGCTAGAAACTCATGATTTGAATGGGGGTGGATGGTCGGAGCCTAGACTGGAGTGGTAGCGATGGGTCAGTGGGATGAGGATGCTTTCCCTTCGCAGGTTCACGGAACGGCTCCGGATATTGCTGGGAAAGACTTGGCCAACCCAACGGCGCTTCTCTTGAGTGCAGTCATGATGCTGCGCCACATGGAAATGCAAGACTTTGCCATGAAAATAGAAACGGCCTGCTTCGAGACTATCAAAGACCAGAAGGTAGATTTGGCTAAGATTCCCCAAACTGAGGTGACTTTGGGAAGGTCACGTTATGGGTTGGAATGCCTGTTTATTTAGGTTCAGGGCTTCCGTGTATGTATTCCACAGTACTTCCCCTCCAAATTAGTTAGGCATTGACTAGGTCAGGAGTGGGTAGCAACTTTACAGCATGCTGGCTCAGGAATTCTGAGAGTTGAACTCCACCGGTTGTGAAGTCACCATCATTGCCCATCCCTGCATTTAGGTGATGTTGTTAACTGTTAACTACTGTATAAATGATGCTGTTAACACTATCAATTATAAACAGCAGGTGACAAAGATGCCAAAAGTTGCATCCCGTACCAGACTCAAAAGCAGAAACTCTGAATTTATTCTGCCTTTCAGTACAAATCTTCTAAAATGGAAGCTTTATTTATGTGGGGCCTATACATTTGATAGTACAAAAATTAGATCGGGTAGCCTGTTCAGTTTTCCCATTCATAAATGATCTTAAGTTCCATGCACAATGAGCAAAATTTCCCTTTTCCAATTTTAGGTCTTGACCAAAGATTTGGGAGGCAACGCCAAATGTTCAGAATTCACCGCAGAGATCTGTCGTAGAGTGAGAGCCATGGAATAGAGGTCTTCTCCGTGTCCTCCTGGTTTCAATTCCTTCTAAAGGATGCTGTTATTTATTACATGTCACGTCCATTTTTTTTTCTTTTTCTAGAAATAAACTCCATTTCCATTTTTCCTTGAAACAATAAAATTGTTAGCTGCCCTTGCATTTTCAGACTCTTCAACTTTCCAGAAACACTCTAAAACTTGAAGTTTTTTTTTGTCTCCCTCACCCCAGCAGTAGAAGACACTCCTCAAGCTGTCCTTAAGCCGCTTCCTGGCCTTAATATAGCACAAAATTTTTTAAAAATTCCTTTGGAAATAGAATGATTTTTTCATTACTCACTCCTGGAGCCTGCCTTTCTAAAGCATAAAGACTTAAAACTGGGCATTTCAACTCCTGTACATAAAATGTCAAATATCCAGATTTTAAGGGCAGAAGGAATATCATTCAGTGGTTAAAAAACAACCATATTGTCCTGTTGCAGCTTCAGTATTTATTTATTTTTATACCTCATCTCTGGCTCGCTCTAGCATTTTCCAGCGCTGATCCATTATATCAATTGCCTTTGTCCGCTGCTGATTATGAAAAGAATGCTAATGCTTTTTTTAAAAAATGTATTTATCTCAGTGAATATCAAATATATATTTTGGGGTTAGAATGTATCTGCAGGACGTTTGTATCGTGCTTGGAGTTTATACAGCTTTAGGTTATATTTCATTGCGCTGCTCTGCAGTGAACTGGGTTTCAAGGCACTATGGTTAAAAAAAAGAAATCAGAAATGTATTCAGTGACATGGAGCGTGTTGAAGGTCGCTTGATTTGTTTTTGTTACAGGTGATGTGAGCAGAAACACAAAATGCATGCTAAGGTGGGAGTTTTCTCTTGTGCAAGGATCAACGAATGAATCTGACTTTGTCTCGTGGGAACAGATGTTGGTGGAAGAGAGAAATTGCAGAGATGCTGGTATGAAAGCATCAATATTTCTGCTGCCAAAGGCGCTTCCAATCCTCCTTAAAGGAAAGGTGGAATCTTTCCCTCTTTTTCTTGGAAGTTCTGTTGGCCTTTCTTTACGTAGAACACTACGATGCAAATCTTTAGAACAGGAGTGTCCAACCTTGGCATCTTTGAAGACTTGCAGACTTCAACTCCCAGATAGCCATGCTGGCTGGGGAATTCTGGGAATTGAAGTCTGCAAGTCTTAAAGAGGTGCCAAGATTGGATACCTCTATTTTAGAATGTCTTGCATTGATTTCCCTGCTTCTCTCTGTCACTTGTGCCACCTTCCCATTTGGTTTCCAAATTGGAGATAGGAGCTACGGCAGGACCAACGGTCTAACCAGGACTGCCAACCTCCAAGTTTGGTGGGGATTATTAGGAGGGAGGTAGTATTCATTACTATTGAAATCACACCGGCAAAATTGCTTGCATTGCTATCAAGAATTCCATTCGATATTCTCACTGGTCAGAAAAGTAGCCGTGAGGTAGCCAGCTATCCTGTGTGTGATTCTGCGCAGTGTTTAATGCAGTTACTTTCATATCTTGGTATGGGCTGAAAACCTGGGAAACTCTCTTTGACTGATCAGAATGTGAGTTTTTGCAGCTGTCTGTAATAAATGATGTGGGGGCCAGCCATTTGATGCATAACGAGAGGAAAATAAAAGACTTTACAAAGAAATATCTTGCTTTTTTTGTGTTCTTTTAATAAGAAGTGACTCTTTAAATGCTCCACAATCAATTTTGCATCACCCTCTTCTATCTCTGCAAAATCTCATTTGAGAAAGCACATTAAGTCTGAGCAATGTATTTGGGTAACAAACTAGCTTTGTCATGAATCATAAAGGCTTCAAATTTCTCAATTAAAACTAAGGCTGGAGAAAAAAATAATCTGAAGTCATGGAAAAGTGTTGAATAAAATAATCTTACAGCCACGTGGAATATGGCAGTGTAAAAAGTTTGTAATAAACGCAACAGCACCGTCTGAACCAATTTTGGCTCATTGCAGAGAGTTTCATGGCTACATTTTGGGGTACCTCTAAAAGTTTTTAAGCAATGTTTGCTTTACAAAATACTTTTATCTTTTGTCGTATTTTTTTCCCCCAGAGCTGGCTTCAAAATGACCTTTATGCATGCCACTGAATAGTTCCTGGGGAATTCAGAATTAGTCAAGACACAGTTTGATTTAAAAGTATTTTCAAGGGACAACTTAATTAATCATTCCATCTCTAGCCCATATCACTGCAGTAGAATGAAAGCCTCTTAACTGGAATGTATTTGGGAGTTCTGATTCGGTCTTTTCCAGTCGCTAAATTGAAAGTAACACTGAGAAGTCATAAAGCAGAGTAGATGCTTTCCGCCCCAATTGCAAAAACTATTCATACCTTTTCCAGTGTAATGTTTGCATGGGAACAGTTAATGCTCTACAAAAGAAGCTGGCAGGATTTCTTCTCCTGACGGAGCTTAGGCAACTCGGCTTCAATCCTTGTAAAAAGTTTCGATTTCGTTTTGGTACTTCTCGGCCACCGTTTGCCGCTTTAATTTCATCGATGGACCTAAAGGGTTAAAGAATTGGTCATTAGGAGGTATTCTTGTGGAAAGAATTGAAGATGGTAGGTGGGCTCAATTCAGGTAGCTGTCAACTTATAAAATATTTCTTTGGTCTTTTTTAAGAGTTGCCATCAGAAAGGGAGGAGGGGAAGTAGCACATTCCTTAAATGTTTTCCTAGATAATTTCTAGGCAACCGAAGTTTCTGGCGGTGCGAAATTCTAACTGAAGAGCATGATTGATGACTCTGGGCTATGGAGGTGTCCCATTGGAGAATATGAATTTTGATACACCCAGAGGGGTGGGGGAAAACCAGGGTCAAGAGTGAAATGAATGATGTGTCTCAGAGTCGACTGCACCCAGGCAGCGCTGATATGTTCACTCCTAATAAATCTTTAAGCTCTGAAAGATCCAGTTAGAGGCTCATGATTTAAATGGGGATGAATACTGGAGCCCTGACAGTAGTGTATCACTTAAGAGGTTCAACGCCCAGCAGAAAGAGCTTAAATTTTGTGCAATTTTGATGAGTTTTATCCTCTTGCTTCACAAAGCCGTCGCCTTCCCAATAATCTACACCTCCAGCTCAGAATGGAAGTGCACCCCTACAAAATGCACCGTAAACTCACCAAATTCTCCCCCGGAAATGGAGAAATCTTTTCCTAAAATCGCCCACTTCTGAATGCGCTGAGGGTTACTGGCGGAGTGCCCGTTGACGCGCTCGATGCCATCTTGCACAGCCCGGTAAACGGCGCGGTCCCTGCTCTGCACAATCTCGGACACCCGGGTGGCTTTGCTGCCGGCTTTTTGGCAAAAGTCTCTGGCTTCCTGGGTCAGGCAGTCGGTGGGTTCCGATGTATCAGGATCCACTGAGCACTAACAACAACCAAAAAAAAAAAAAATTACACACGACACTTTTAACTGTGTCAAAGGAAAATCGAGTGGTCACATAAAACCTAAGCCAGGTGACCAGTTAGTTGAGTTGGCTGGGCTTGGATCCAAGGCATTGTGTGACTCTGAAATGGGGTGAAATCCGTCATCCCATCCAGGCAGCCAGGGAACAGGGAAAGGCCCACATTTCAAATATGCAACTGAGAATCAATCCATTTTTTAAAAAACCCTATTTTTATCATGTACCTTTAAGGTGAAGAGCATAGACAAGAACTTCTTCCGGTCGCCAATCAACACAGCGTTGCTAATCAGTGGCAGCTCCTTCCTGACAGCTTCTTCCAAGGGGATTGGAGGGATATTTTCACCCCCGGCGGTAATAATCAGCTCTAAGAAATACAGAACATCGAAGTTCAGCTCGAAAATGCATCTCATCGTCATCCTAGGCGCTCATCTGTGACAGGGAAGATAGAGCAGCATCCTTGCCAATGCTTCTCTAGGGCCCCTTGGCGTGTTCAGAAACACAAAGGACTCCATTTCATCCAGATTAAGACCCAAAAGATGTAAAGCGATTTAAAAAAAATATGTAAAATTAAATGCGGATGCTTCAACCTGGCTACTTTGGATGCCGCAAGCTTGTGCCCAGATAGAAATTGATCAGACATTGATCCGGAACAAGGGTCCATTTAACGGAAGGTTTGTTATGCTCTTGCCTGGCATCACGCAGAATCTCTTGGCCATCCTAAGTGCAAGAAACGGTTGAATCCAGGTCAACCCACATCGTCTGTTTCGGCAAAGGCTTATCCTGAACCTTAGGAAATATTATGTAGCTCTTGCTGTTCACTGTCCGATTTAGTTGAAACTTAAGCACTCCTTTCAAACAAGAACCTCTCCAAGAGATAAAGTGTGCAGGAATGCCAAGAGATTCTTGGGAAACTTCCACACGATGGCCGAAAAAGGGCAGCCTCCATCAATGATGGAGCTTGAATTTTGGCATTGAAGTACTGGGTTGAAGCACCTCAGTATTTAACAGCCTGGACAGCTGGAAGGAAATGAACTAGGGCAAGGCAATCTCCAGATGTTTGAGACTAACCACTCTGGCCAGTGGGAAAGTAGGGCAGCTGTGATCCAAAACATCTGGAGAACTTCAAAATACAGCAAAGGAAGGCACCACCTTTAATTCTTCCAGTGACGTAAACAAATCCATCCTGGTCCATCTTTCCAAGATCTCCAGAGTGCAGCCAGCCATCCTGGTCAATCACCTCCTTGGTCTTGTCTTCCATGTTCAAATAGCCCATGAAGACATTCCGTCCCCAAAAGCAAATCTCCCCGTGGCCGTCCCCGTCTTCGTTTACTATCTTAACATGGCAGCCTGGGACAACCTTGCCACAGCTGCAAGGAAAGGACAGACAGCAGAAACAAAAGTGCCAACACCACAATGAGAAGAGGTGAGTGCTGCCTTTTCCTGGAGTGGGCTGGTGGTGCCAGAAGGATGACCAGAAAAGACCAGACTCAGCCTTCTTTTTTTTTTTAATTGCAGTTGTATATTTGCTTGATCTTTAAAATATTGGAGCTCTGGCGCTCAACAGCTTCCAGATATGCCATGAAAATATCCCCAATACCCCTAAGGAGAAATGGTTCTAGAAATATGGGAAAGCAGATCTGCCTTTGGAGAAAGTCCAAATCTTGTTTCTCACCCTGCACAATTGGAAGAGGTGTGGGCTTCAACCGTGAGAAACAAAAATATAGGCTGTTAATCGATCGGATTCAATAAGGGCTTTGGATGATAGCAAGACCCAGAATAAAGAGACATGAACCCAAGTTTTAGATAGAATGATTTCAAAATGGACCAGAACTATTTGTAATCCTTCTGAGCCGTTGCTAACTGGGAAACATGTTTTTGCAAAGTATGCACTTGTATTGGAAACATTGAAAACAGGAAGAATGAGACAGACAGCCACGGGAGTTGGAAGCCCAGACCTCTTCGAGTTGCCACAGTTGAGAAACCCTGCTCTTGCGTCTCCAAGGGAGTCCAAATAATGCGTGGCATTTCACAGTAGGATTACTAAATCAAACCAATGCTTTTATTTGCCAGTATATTGACCACAAATGAGCTCCATCGTCATAAAAACTAAGCTTCATACATTGTAAAAAAGGCAGCCATGCGGTCTTTAACCGCAAGGAGTTGGATAGTAAAGGATTGCACTCGCACAGGGTGAGCACAATTTTGTGTGAAGCTACATTTCACACTCAACACCCAGAGCAATTGGATGCCAGGGATGGCCAGGAAATTGCCACAAAATACCTTTCTTCATCCCTTATCTTTGCAAGATGGCCCCAGCCCAGTCTACTCTGAGCACCTGCAAACTAAGCATCCAAGTTTCTTTGGTGGGGGCTTCTAAGAAGAATAGGCCGGATCTTTACCTGTGGGGTCGATATACGTGTGGCCCAGATATGCAAAAGGGACCGGAGGTTTCGCTCATCCCGTAACCTTCATAAATGGGGATGTTCAGGCCAAGGAAGAAGTGGGAGACTTCCACGGGGAGAGGGGCAGCTCCGGAGAAATGCTTCTGGCACTGGGAAAGGCCCAGGGCCCACCGGATCTTCGACAGGAGCAAAGAGTCCACCAACCCCATCCAGAAGGGCTTTGAGTCCCTACCAAGATGGAAAAGAAGACAGCCAAGGTGAGATTGGGAGGAGCCAAGGGACCATTGTCAAGATTCAGATGGGGGGGGGGAAGAGACTGGTGAGACAATCAGACAATCTCAAACAGCGGTCCGAAACAAACTCATTCATGCAAATTTGGCGTTTCAGGAATACATTCACCACAGGGATGGTATTCAGCAGGTTCTGACCAGTTCTGGAAAACCAGTAGCGGAAATTTTGAGTAGTTTGGAGAACTGCCAAATCCCACCTCTGACTGGTCCTGTTTCCATCTATTCTCTGCCTCCCATTGAGTCCCAGCTCATCAGCTGGGTCTTCTTTGGTTGCCCTGCCTAGGAGAACGGAGCTGGAAAGCAGATTACTGGGGTGGGAAGGGAACCTTCCTGTGCCATGCCCACTAAGCCATGCCACTCCCACCAAGTCACACCCACCGAACCGGTAATAAAAATTTTTTTGAATCCCACCACTGATTCACCAGCGAAACCACCACTGTATTTTGCCTATCTGATCCTCCAAGACAAGGACGCAGAAAGGGCCCGGGAAAACAAAGGGGTTTGCAAGAGGCTATTGGGGGCCACAGAGCTTTGCAAGTTATCCGGCACAAATTTTGGGAACTCCACAGATTTGCAGCTAGACCAGAAAAGTTTCAGAACATCTAATGAAGGTATTGCTTCAGTGAAGTCAAGTGTGTTAAGATGAGTGAGCTTGGCTGGGGAAGTCACCTGGGCGGGGCCCTCTAAGAGCTGAAAACTTCTCATCTTAAAGCAGCCGAGGTTGAGAAACGCAGAATATAGGATTGATTTGCTGTCTGTGCTCTGTAAATAGTTCACCCTTTCTCCCCCCGCCCCAAAACAGGACTCTATGGGTACCCACCTATTTGAGCAGCTCAGGTTTTGTTCCAAAGTGGCAGACATGGCCCAGGACAGCATCTTCCTCTTCAGCAATCCGGTCTGAGAAGAAACCTCTTTGATCTTCTCCATCATCTTCTCCCACACACGGGGTACTCCCATTTGTGAAGTGGGCAGTGCTTCCCTGAGGACCTCAACCAAGCCTCCCTGCGAAGGCCAAAGAAGGAGAATTTGGGAGCGAAGAGAACAGGGATGCCCACGCCAGGCCAATTCCCTGGTCCACAGGTCAGACTAGCAGATCTTGCCTTCAGGGGGGAATTTGTCAAACTGCAGAAGTCTGATCTAAGTATAGTATATAAAATCATACATTGCAATGTCCTACCTATCAATGACTACTTCAGCTTCAAGCACAACACAAGAGCACACAATAGATACAAACTCAAGGTTAATCGCACCAAACTTGATTGCAGGAAATACGACTTCAGCAACAGAGTGGTCAGTGTCTGGAATCCTCTACCTGACTCTGTGGTTTCTTCCCCAAACCACCAAAACTTTAACCTTAGACTGTCTACCATTGACCTCACCCCTTTCCTAAGAGGTCTGTAGGGGGCGTGCATAAGCGCACCAATGTGCCTACCGTCCCTGTCCTATGGTTTCTTTTTATTTTTCTTATATGTATCCATTTCATGTATTCATAACTATGTTTATACTTATATTTATTATCTTGTAAACGATTGACAAATCAAATCAAATAAAAAAATTAAAATTAAAATTGCTGAAGGGATGTATAGGTTGTCTCCCTATAAAGTGCGTCCACCCTATTTTTCCCCTTTATTATTTCCCTAGAAGGGCATTTCATCCAACCCTGCTGAAAAGTCCAGAGAGCATCTTTTGGAAGATGCATGGAACAGCATGGGAAAGAAACTTGGCCCCAAACTCCGCAGAGAGAGAGAGAGAGAGAGGGAGACCTTCAACGCATCCGGTTGTGCGAAATAAACTTCTTCACCCCACTTGATCCCAGTCCAGAGGTCATACATCTGACCGGCAATGTGGCTCAGTGGCAGGTAACTGACGATCTTTTCCTGTTGGATTTCAGCAGGTTGTACGTCTCCTGCTCGGCTGGCGTGGGCAGAGGTCCAGGTAATCTGTCCAGGTTTTGGAAAAGAAACGGCAAAGAATAAAAGTTCCTGAGCCAAGGATCTTGGGGTTGGTTGTTTTCTTTTTGTTTTGCTGTGTCCCAAGGTCAACCTTCGAAGCAAAGGGGGGAGCCAGGTTCACTTAACAACTGGGTTACTAACCTATCGACTGCAATGATTCACTTAACGACTGTGGCAAGAAAGCTCATCAAATGGGGCAAAGCTCATTAAACATGTCTCACTGAACAACAGAAATGTGGGGCTCACAGATAACAGAGAATCAAGAGTTGGAAAGGGACCTTGAAGGTCATCTAGTCCAACCCCCTGCCCAAGCATTTCTGACAGAGGCCAGTCCAATCTCTTCTTGAAAGTCTCAAGGGATGAAGCTGCCACAACTTCCAAGGGCTCAATTGTGTTGAGGAATACCTGCATTGGGTCATTTCTGAAACATCACTTGCATTTCTTGGTGTTCCTCCTCCGACTTGAGTTGTGAGACTTTGCCGTTGGAATTAGGAATAGTTTTAACATTGTTGGTGTGTTTACTGTATAGATGCTGAGCATGGCGAGATAGCAGTGGGAGAGAGATCCAATCAGTAAATAATACTCTCTCTGCCACGTCCTTATATGCTCTTCTGCATCATCCAAGCAGCATCAAGGTGGCTAAATCCTTGGGCAGAATTTGATCACCATTTAGAGCAGGTCATCTTTTAATAAAAGGGGCCTCGGGGCATAGGGAGGGCCAGCAAATGCTTTCCACAATGAGGGAGACAATAAAAATAGCCTTCCTGCACATGGAAATCAGGAATAGCCAGGCCCGAGCAAGCTAAAACTTACAGGGAGAAGACGGCATTACTGGACTCCAACTTCAGCTCTGCTATCCATGAATAGGTTTCTTTGGACAAGATCAACTCAACAAGAATACAAATACAAATACTCTCTTCTATCAGTAAGATCAACTTTATTGGCCTCCGAACCATCTCCAGAAGTTGTAGGTGCTCCATCAATGGATGTTTTAAGATGTGATTGGGTGGCCATTTGTCTGGAAAAGTATAGCATCTCCTGCTTGAGCAGGGGTTGGATTAGAAGACCTCTAGGGTCCCTCCCAACTCTGTTATTCTGGAAAACAGGCGTCCCCAGCCTTGGCAATTTTAAGACCTGTGGACTTCAACTCCCAGAATCCTTCAGCCAGTGCATCTTTGTCATCTTAAAGTTGTCAAGGCTGGAGACCCTTGCTGTGAAAGACATTTCTTTCACGGGACGCGACTAAGGAACCTCCCTCTGCTGCCAACCTGACGTACTCTCCAGCCTTCCGGAACAAAGCCAAAAACTCTGTGGCATGATTTTCTCTGTGCCCAGGGCCAATCTATCTCTCCTGCCACCATTGTCCCCTGACCTGGGAATCCTTTGCAGTGTTGGAATAAAAGAGAAAACATGATTCATGCCAGTTCAGAGCCATCTCTTTCACTCCCGAGCTGGCAAAAAGACCAGGCTCTTGGCAGGACACGTTTCGACCCTGGCTAGGGACAAGTAGAAATATGGCCCTTTGTTGTGTTACAGTCTCTCTCTTACACTAAAAATGCCCCTTTCTGTGTTATCCTGACAGCAAATCAACGGCCAGCACTTATTTCAATACCTACTTTGCATGAAGACAAAAACGATTTTTTAATTTCTCTACTATTTTTTGACTTCCAGAAGAAATATGAACTTTGTTGTACATTTTTAAAGGTCTCTTTATTTTTTTTCACTGTAGATGACTTCATATATTTTAATCCCTGTATTTCAGAACTTGAGGGCATTATTAATAAATCTTCAATGCAAAATTAATTACATAACACATTTATCATTGTATTCTTGCATTCATTTTGGCACTGTCTATTTTTTTGTTTCTAATTTGTTATCATTAGCATTTACAGATACGGACGCAGCTAAAATACCTACATTGTCTTGGCTCAACATGACCCCTTTGGGCTTCCCTGTCGTTCCAGAGGTGTAGATCAGGACACAACATTGGTTTGCCTCTTGGGAGTTGATGATTGCATCAAGTTGTCCATCAAGAATTTCATTTCCCAACTCCATGAATTCATCCATCTACAGAACAGAGAGGAAAGTCCCAATGATGCCCACGGCTTCATCAAATTATATCTGTTCATCTTTCTGTATTCATTTTCCCCAGTCTTGGGTATCCTTGTATTCAAGGCTTTTGCAATACATTATTATGCTGGCTGGAGAATTCTGGGAGTTGAAGTCCACAAGTCTTAAAGCTGCCAAGTTTGGAGACCTCTGTGCTAAACTAATGACAATTGGAGGGAAAGTAGCACTAGATATTGTAGGAGGAGATTGTACTGTAAGTTCAATTTTTGTCCACCCACCTTCCTAATTTTGCATCCTGGTCTGCTAAGTGGACTTTTTGGCACTCAAAAAAGGTAGCTTTTGATTGCATAAACGTCCCCATTTTTACATACAAGGACATTTTTTTTTAAAAAAACCTGGACATCAAGAACATTAAGAGATACAACTGGGAAGAACTACAAGGATTCTTGATGGGTCTTCAAAGGACCGGTTTGATCCTTGAACAAGCAAAGTGAGGCTAAATCCAAGGATGTTTTGACTGGTGTCATTGCTCAGACAAAGGCACCATGGGAGCAGCTACAGAACCTATAATTTCACACAGGACTTATGAAGCATGTGAAGAAGGCTCCCGTGGGTCTCCTCCCATCGTTCTTTGGATCCAACCCCAGAGTTTTAGAAAGGAAAGTTAAAACGTTTCCAGAACTGGAAACCAGACACTGATGCATGAGCTGTCCAAGAAACAGCACCGGGGCAACTGAGAGCACATCCATTAACACTTCAAAGAAGGACGGTGTCCGTTTGGTCAGAAAGACGAAGTGCGAAGTGTCAGCACATCTGTGGAGAAATCCTTTCTCCATTACTATGATACTCTCCTTTCAGTGATCCCAAAGGGCAGGGAAGGACACCGTTACATGTTGGGAACAGACACCATAATTCCTTAGCCAACTAACTGTGCTTGAGGTTTAAGCATCTTCATGTTTCATAATTCACAAGAGCAGCTTTTGATGTCTTTTAGCAAGCTGAAGCCTGTGGGATTTGTGAGTTGAATTAATTTTATGACTGTTTCTAAATTGGCCTCAAGTTTTAGCTGACTAATCTGGAAGTTGCACCTTTTTTCAGTCTGCACTTTTGTTCACACGTGTGGGAAAGTATTATTTTAAAGTTTGAGGATGCACAATATAGCACAGGTATCCTTGGCAACTATAAGACTTGTAGATTTCAGCTCCCAGAGTTCCCCAGCCAGAATGGGGAATCCTGGAGTTGAAGTCCACATGTCTTAAAGTTGTCCTAGTTGAATACCCCTGATATATAGTGTTTCTTCTGGTTTTTTTAGGATTCCAGATGTCTTTAATTATACCAATCGGGTTCATGTCATGCTTAATAAGATGTATGAACCTATTTTCTAAAAGCAGGTTTTGAGCCTAGCGTTATGTCTGAACCTGGCAATTGTGGCTTATTTAACAAATTATGGCTAAGTACTATGCATAGGCTCAACCAGATACTCCCCAGATTTTTCCCTTTTCTGTCTTGCTGAAGTATTAATATTTCCTCTTCAAACTGTTTTCCACCATTTACAGAAATCCCAGCAATGGGGTGGGAGAATGGAATTAAAACTAACGAGGCAACTAAAATGGACGAATTACTTGATTTATCATGAATTTACATACCGTATACAAATTGGGGTGTTTCTCAGACACGCGATCTTTATACATCACCACAGCTTTTAAGTACGGTAAACGATCCCAGATCTGTGCAAAATTTGAGATTTTTTTTTAAAAAGTCTTATTTGTATTGTGGATAATGCTATACTGGAACAAAAAAAAATTAACATTCCAACTCAACTTAAAAGAAATCAGACAGATGAATATTACCATATAAACCAAAAACATTTCAAGTTAAACTGACATTCTCAAATAGGGGTGTGAATTCTAGCAGGAAGTTCCTTACCTGTATTATCTTGTCCAACTGCTTCTGGTTTTCCACCACCACAATATTAGCTCTGCAGTCATGAGCAATGTAATGACAAGCCTCTGGAGAACTGGTGGTGTAGATACCAGACACAATGCCACTGTTGTGAGTAGAGGTAAGATTTTCTTTTTAATGACAAGCATGTCATATCATACAAGTGAGTTAATATTTCCCAGCTTGAAACCATTATGACAATTATAGGAGTAGGCCTACACAGGGTTTTTTAAATTAGTGCAGGGCCCAAAAGCAGTACTGAAACTGGATAGTGTTTGGATGGGAAACTAGCCAGGAATCTCAGACTATAATTTAAACCAGTGTTTGACAATCTTGGCTGCCTGAAGATGTGTAGACTTCAATTCCCAAAATTATCCAGACAGCTGACTGGGGAATTTTGGGAGTTGAAGTCCACACATCTTCAAATAGTCAAAAACTTGCAGATTTTTTCAACAATCCCTTGTATTTAATGCACTTTGCTTGGGATGAATACCCAATGGCTTGTAACTTGTTGACCTCTGGACCTGTTGACACCCCTCCAGCATTCCTCACCTGAACCTGGCCAAAAGGGGGACTCCAGCTAAACCATCAGCTACCTCGGCCCATCTTCCCTGGCCTGGAGTTTATGTGGGTCACATTTTCCTCTGTAAATCCCTAATGAGGACATTTCCAACCTTACCCAGCAAATACAGCTCCTACAGCCGAAATGAACCACTCTGCAGAATTAAAACCCAGAATTGCAACACTGTGGAATCGTTCAAGGCCGAGCTTGGAAGGAAAAAAGGAACAATACAGTCAACATTGTTGAAAAAAAAGAGAAAGTCTTTTTTTTCCCCACTGAAATGTGAACTTTGCTAATTTCTCCTCCCTCCCCTTTCCCATTTAGCTTGGCATGCATAATTTCTAGGTCATTTAGCACAGAATCTTTATCCCATGCCAACTTTCCGGCTGTTTCTCTGATTTCGGCTGCGGTTGTTCTTTTCTAAACACCATGCAATATCTTGCTGTTTGAACATTACTTGCTTTACTTAGTCAAAATAATAAGAAGAGCGTTGGCGGCTAGTCTTCACTTATCAAAACCGTTGTGGCTTCATGAGGACGAGAAGGACCAAATTATCAGGGCTTGAATATCTTTGCAGTTGCTCAAAAGGCAGTCGGTCCACAATTTGCAAAACAAGAGGTGGAAGAAGAGGAGAAAAAAGGAGAAAAGCAGGAAGGTGGTGTATGCCAAAAGTTTGTTAGGTGAGAGGTTGCCACAGGATTCCTGCTAAAGTAGTATTCTTTATAAGAAATATTGCAAAAATACAACGGTATAGATCCTTCTTCACATAAAGATAACATTGCACACATACCTGCATTCACTTAAATAAAGTCTCAGTCATCCCAAAGACCACAATGGTGGGTATTGGATATAAAACTCAAAGTTTACCTTCAGGAAACTCTTGGCTGCTTTCCGAGAAAGGCGGTAATACTCCGAAAAAGTAATTTTTTCCCATTTCCCCTCCTTTTTGCTGGCTAATGCATTGAGAGACGTGTATTTCTCTAGAGATTCTAAAAACATCTGGTGAATTGTTATCGGCGCTTGTGAGCAGGTGGGGTCCCTTCGCAGCTTCACCTGCCCGTCCGCTGTTGTGGTCCAGAGAGGAGCTACAGAAACAAGAGCAGATTATTCAGTAACATTTGGAGATGAAAAACCCTCTAAAATCCAACTGTGTTAGCTCCTCTTTTTTCATTGGGACCAAATAGGTAATTCGCAAGGAAGATAAAAGAGGCAAGAGCATTTTTCTGGGTTTCCTCTACAACTTGTTTTCTTTCATAAACAATCTTTCTATATCGTAAATCCTACAGTCAGGATTATTTTGATTTTACTGATTTATAAAAGAGAACAGGAACCAATAAAGGAGAATATTCATAGCTCAGGATCCCTGGGGATCCCTGAGCTTGGCTGTTTTCTTGTAGATGTTTCGTTACCCAACTAAGTAACATAATCAATGCTAGAAGGAAATGCAAGAACCTCATTCACTTCTGGCACTGATGATGTTACCTCGTTTGGTAATGAAACGTCTGCAAGGAAAACCACCAAGTTCGAGAGCACCAAGGACTCCTCAGAGTGGGAGCCTTTGCAAAATGCAAGATAGAAATACATGAATCATTGTCCCAGAAGTAGATTTAGTTCCGTCTTCAAACTACTTCAATGCATCATAAATAAACCAATTCGAATTCATCCTGATATTCATTTACCTGAATTTTTTTCCAGACTCATTCTAGAATCTTTTCAGATGCTCTGGACTTCTGACAAACTTCTGTGAAAGGAAGGAAATTTTAAAACTCCCTTTAAAACTCTGGTGGTTAGTAGTATGCAGAGGATCATAATCCTCAAAGGACAAATTGCAGCAGGCAATATGTTTTATCTAAAACAGTGTAGAAACAGAGAACAATATTGTCTTGTTTGAGCAGGGGTTGGTTGGATCTTTTTCACAAAGGAAATTATTCTTTGCAAACAAAAGAATACAAAAAAAAATTTTTTCTCGATAACACGTTTTACAACTCTGTATCTTTTTTTGGAATGTCATTTTCCTTTCATACAAAAAGATGAACTTATTCTCTATTTCAGAATTCATCTTCTCCTCCCTGTCCTGGTTCAGCCTAATTCTACCACTGTTATGAAAAATACATTCATGCATTCCTATATTTTAGCCTATTTAATTATTTTATCTTGAATTTCTCAAAAGACAACTCAAAACATTGCCAAAAAGTTACCATTCTGGAAAGATGAAATTTTCTTGCTGCCCAAGTTAAACTCAACCAAACAAGATGTGGGTCAAAACTTTTTCCCAAATCTTTTGAAATTATATTTTTTAAAAAGCTATAATCAGTTTGATGTGTCACAGTCCTGACATCCTTATTTCTAAACAAGCATCTATATACAATGCAGCCTCCATCTTTTAAGAAAAAAGCAATTTCTCCAGGCATTATTTTACCTGATCACTTTATTTCTGGTCCTCTTTTGTTCTGCTACAGTTCTTTCTTCAGAGAACCCAGTCAAACTGACCCAATTCTTTAGAGACAAACAGAGTCTATTAAACTCCGGAGTTATCAACTGCTGATTTTATTTAAGAATCCCAACAAGCATCAACTTCACCAAACATGCAGCGAGATAGATTGGGCAGCTCCAAAACTCTTCCTGGTCAACTTCCTGAGAAACTCTTTCGTGTTCAGGGGACAAACTTTTCTTTCATTCGCTGTTTTTTTCCCTTCTCCGTGAGAAGAATCTCAATGACGTTTGTGATCAGACATCCCTTGGCACAAAGGAGAATGGGAAGTGGCAGAGTCATGGATGTAGACCCTGGAAAAAGTTACATTTCTGGCAAGAACGGACGGTGTGGTTACTAAAGCATTTTGGCAACTATGGTCTATCAAAATGCCAATGTAATTTATTATGAAATCAGGATTCAGCTTTTGGTATTGTTATTTCCCCATCGCATAGATATTTCTTTCTTTCATTCATTCATTCAAACTTTAAACCATCCCATATCTGAAGGTCTCAGGTTGGTTTTCAAAAAAGCACCGTAAGCAAAACGGTGGGAATGAAAATGAAAATAAATTCAGAATGAAAACACCCTACAGATTCAGCAGTGACAAGGCAATACAAATAAAAAGCCAAATAAAATACAGGGGAAAATAAAGGGGCCTTTATCTGGGACCAAAATGCTGCTACAGTGGGAGGGGTGCCGTTGAGCCTTTCTGGGGGAAGGATTTCTATCAACGAGGAGGCCTCCACAGAAAAAGATCTTTCTCTTCTAGATCCAAACTCAGCTCCGTTGGTGGAGGGACCTGGAAGAGGTCCTCACTAGAAGCTCTTAAGGCTCAGGTAGGTACAGAAATCAAATCAAATTAAACAGCATGCAGGTAACCTGGTCCTATATCTTTCATTCTAGTTTCTGCTACTGATTCTGTGAAAATCTCATTAAGTTGGTGTTGATTCCTAGGGAGCACATATCTAGATTTTCTCCATGATGACCTGTCCCCAACTTGGTCTTCCAAGTGTGCCCACATTCCCTTTGCTTCTGGTTGCCTTCTTTCTTCTCTTTCCTTCCATTTTTCCCAGCATCAGAGATTTTTTCCAGAGAGCTGGGTCTTCACTTAATATGTTCAAAGCAGGATAATTTGAACCTGGCCATTTGATCCTTGAGTAAGAATTGACTGATTCAATTGTTCTTTGTTTCTTGGTTGTCCATGGTATTCTCAAAAGTGGATGGAGATTGTCCATCATCCAGGTCATGGTTGTCCCAAAGGTGCTTTTTCAAGTGGCAACTGGACTTTCTTTGTTTTTCCTTGAAGACATTTCACTTCCAACTCTGTTGTTCTATTCCATTCCATCCTGAGAATGCTCAGGAAGATAAAAATCTATCTCAGCATCTACTTCTGTCCTACTACCATAGCACCATTGAGAGTGTCCTGACATACAGCATTCTTGCATGGGATGGCAGCAGCTGTGGAGCAGACAAAAAAGGCTCTACAGAGAATCATTCAAACTGCCCAGAATATCATCGGGCTCCAGCTACCAGCCCTGGACGACATCTTCGCCTCTCGCTGTTTGAGGAAGTCGCACAACATTCTCAGCGACTCTTCTCATCCTGCTCACAATCTTTGTGAAGCTGTTGCCTTCTGTCAGGAGATACAGAACAATTAAAACTCGGACCACACGAGCTTTCTGAACAGCTTTTATCCCAGAGCTATAATTGTACTTAACAATGAACTTAAGAACCACCATCAGTTAGCTGTTGGACGGTATTAGTTGATCTGTGGTGTGGAGGCTTGTGTGTTTTTTAGGAGGCGGGGAATTTTGGCGGGTGGGTGGGGGGTGGTTGGGGATTGCCATGTGTGTGTACATGTTGTATCTGGTCTCTGAGTGTTATATGAATTTCATTTTATGTATACTGTGTATATACGTACAATGACAATAAAGAATTCAATTCAATTCTTCAGAACTGAGGAAGCTTCTGGAATAAGAAGTGAAACATCTTCATGGAAAAACAAAGAAAGCCCAGTTGCCTCTTGAAAAAGAACCTTTGGGATATTCTCAAAAGACTTTCTTAGCAGCAAAGTTCAAAGCATCAATTATCATTCTTCTCCATTTTAGAAACTAGTAAATTGTAATTATAAACAAAAACAGAGTTCACTCTTCCAAAAACTGCATCTATCCCCTTCAGCCAATGTACAGATAATGATTTGATAAAACAAAGGATGACCTTCTTTTTAAAGGCTGGAGTCCACATCTAACTTTGGGGTGAGATTGAGGAAAGGGTTTGGGTGGCCCTACAATGTAAAAATACTGCATTTTATTAAGCAGAAGAAAAATAGGGGTTTTTTTCCAATGTTTTTTTTCCCTAGGGTTTACATAAACTGCTGAAATTATACTGGGTCGATCGTTGTTGTAAAATTATTTGACAGTGGCATGGATTAAAAATGGATATTAAATTATTTTCGGGATTGTGCTAAGCCTCTTTTGAGGCGAACATTTCCAGTTCTGGATTATTCCAAAGGTGGAATGAAAGCACCAGGTCATTTCTGGCATGAAAAGGGAGTTTGAAGAATCCCAGAAGAATTTTTGGACCATCTGAAGCTTGGAGTCCTCCTAAACTATCCAATGCTATGATGGAAGAAAGAGAAAAATGAGATCACTAGGGAAAAAAATGTAAGTGTTTCTAAGCAACAATAAAGACTAAGGATAGCAACATTCCATGAGTTCCATTTGACAGTTGGCTAGAGAAAAAATAGGTGGAAAATTCTCTGTTGGGCTACTTGGTGAAAGGATGAATCTTCCCAGCTTCTTTTCTGCTGAAACAACGTCACCACTGTTCCATCTTCTGCTTTCCAAGTTGGCCAAAATGTCTTCTAGCATTTCACTCCTTAGATGAATTGCCGCATTCAACATAGGTAAGTTCCTTACCAAAATGACAGGATTTTTAGAGTTGCTGCTCTACAAAAACTTAATTAAAATGGATTAAATCAAAAATACATCAACGGATGTCTACGGGGTGGGGTCAAAAAAAAAGTCAAGATGGTAACCATAGCTCCAAGCTCCATCTTGCACATAAAAAACTGGAGCAGATTTTCACATGCCCCAAGGTAGCCAACATCTTGAGATCTTTGCCCTTCCTTTGTGAATAACCCTGAATCAACACAACCCTTTGCTTTGCTTCTGACTTTTCTCCACTTCTCCACATAAACAAAAAGTCATGGCGTCCAAAGACGATAAAAGAAATCCTGGGCAGTCATCGTCGGAAGATAAAAAATCCAAAGATCAGTCCAATGAAGAGAAAAAAAATAAGGAGGCCAACACAGAAGACAAAAAACCGAGTGAGGGTCCCACGGAGAACGAGGAATCCAAAGAAGCTGATGGCCACGCAGTAAGGCAAAATTATCATTTGTTTTGTGCATTTTCCCTTTGAATTCCTCTATTTCCTTCCAGGGGCTATTTTTATAAATATCCATTTTTTCATAATTCCTGTTTCCTTCTAAGGGTCATTTTTATAACTATCCCATTTTTCATAAAAGCAATTGCAGATTAATTCTAGTATAAAAGCCGGGGGGCGGGGGGCTTGTGAGTTTTCTCCCAATAGAAGAGTATTGGCAGCTCAAGGTTGAACCATGGAGTTCTCGACGGCACTGAGGTTGGTGGTTGGCTTGTAGGCATCTCATTACCCAACTTGGCACCATCATCAGTGCCATCAGAGGTAAGGGAGGTGGGGTTGGCTGCTGGTTTATTTGGAGCAGCTTGCCTTGCCAGTTTTAGTGATCCTGGGGCTTGTACCCTCAAGGAGGAATCTAGAGCCCCAAATTAGATGTGTCCTGGATGAGGTTGGTCTAATATACAGACAGTCTTCTGTTTATGGCCATCCATTCAGGGATCGTTCCAGTGGCATTGAATTGAGGACTTAGATGGGTCCTTGGAATTGTGGCCGTTGCAGCGGTTCTGCCATCACGCAATTATGGTCTTGCAAATTCTTACAAGCAAAGGCAATGGGTAAGCCAGCAGGAAGTCACAAGTCGCAGTCACATGAGATCCTCACTTAACGACGGCAATCGCAGACTGCCAGAATTGCCATTGCATCCAGTGTTACATACAGAAGCGCCCCATGCAATTGGATCCAATTCTTTTAAAAAATATATCTCTTTGTTGGGAAAGGAGCTCCACACTATTGTTCTTATCATTTGGGGCTCTCTTTTTGCATTGCACTGAAGCACTCCAAGCAGGCCGCTACTTTCGGTCAAGACAACCCTGCAAGGTGGGCCATGCTGAATAAATTGGAATCGCCTGAGTCCCTCCTTCAGCCTTCCTCAGGCCATGGACCTGGGAAAGGATCACTCAGGGCTCAGAACCCGTCGGGACTGCCTGGGGGGGTGGGGGATCTGAAATTTAAAAGATTTCTTGAGGACAATTCTTCCCCAAAAATCCTGAGGCAGCGCTACGCCACTAGCGTAACGAAGCGGCTTCTGAGCCGGCCGGTGCGCCATTTGCTTCCCCCCTTTACGCCGACGGCGTACGCCGGCCAAGCTTTTTTTTCCTCGCGACCAGCGCGCGAAGAGTCGCCCAAGGGGGGGCGCAGCCGCGTTTGGTCTCGGCCCCGCCTCCTTCCCCTCCCCCGCCGCGCGCCGATTGGTCGCCCTCCGCGGCTCCGTCCAGACGTTTCGAGAGGTTTGTCGTGACGTCACGGCGGCGGCATTCCAGAAAGTTCGCGGGGGGCGCCTATAAAAGCGTCGCAGCCGGCGGGCGCCCCGCCAGTATCGGGAGCATTGGGGCGGGTGGAGGAAGTGGAGGAGGTCCGGTGACCCGGCGGCCAAGGTGAGACTCGGGCTGCCCGCGACCGTTGACCGGGCAGGAGACGCTCCGGAGGGGGAAACGGCATCGCATCCATGGCGTCCTAACCTGGGATGGAACCTTGGACTACAAGTCCCATCATCCGCCCGTCACCTGTTACGCTTTGTCCCGTTCGCCCCCCCCCTTCGGGTTAGGCCGAGGGTGATGGGAGAGGAGGAGGAGGCGGTTGCACGTTGAACCGGGTGGGCGAGCGGCCGTGGATGATGGGATTTGTAGATCCAAGGAGCTGGGATGGAGGAGGAAGAAGAAGGGGAAACAGTGTTGGTTCTGGGCGAGGATCATGGGAGTTGCAGCCCAAAAGGGGGCAGTGAGGAGGGGGGCTTTGCACTGGGGGTGTCATGGGCATTGTAGTCCAAACTTTTTTTTTTTGCTATTTTGGCTGGGGATCATGGGAGTTGTAAAGGAATGAGCAGGCAGAGTGGTCAGTTATATTGATATAAATAGAAAGGGGGTGTTAATTCCTTTGGCCAGAATTGCAATTCCAGGCGTGGGAGAAATGAAGGGGGCTGCAGAGACGCCATAATTGGGTTGCCCCCCCCAGAATCCGAAAGACACCCCCCCCCAAAAAAACCCTTTATTGGAAGGGCAACAATACGAGTAGGATCAGGCTGCAATTTTAATAAATCCAGAATTGGGGAGAAACCCAAGAGATTAACAGGAGTTGGAAGGGACCATGTAAGGTCATCTTGTCCAACCCCCACATGCACCCCATTTTTGACAGTCTCTTCTTGAAAGCTTCCAGGGATGAAGCTCCAATGATATTTTCCCCCTCTCCCATATATATTTTTTATTGTTTACAACCATAAATACAAAACACAGCGCAGCCAATTTGGCATTCCTTTGCCATACATGCCAAAGGTGTCACCAAATCAGTTTACCTTTCTGTTATTGGTACAATATTTACATTTGGCTTCCAATCCTCCTAGCTGTTTTTCTTCCAACCTTCCCCTCTTTTTTTGCAGCCACAGAGGGGAAAAAAAACACAAGATTTTTGATAACATCCCAAAGGTGCAAATTTTTCAAGAGGCAAAAGGGGAGTGATGGAATAATTCCTTATCCTTCCTGGTGGCTCCTTGGACTTTTTTTAGCCTTTGGGATCAACTTTGGGTTTTTAGAAAGAAAAGGGAAAAGAAAAAGTGAAAGAGGCTCCCTGAAAAAGCAGATGATTCATAATCTGTATTTATGCTTCTGGTGCAGCTCTTCATAGGATGGCTGGAAAGGAATTCCCCGTCCTTTCCCCAGCCCCTTTATTATAATTTATTACCTATCAGGTATTGCCCTGAATTGGAATAAAGCTAGCGACGCGTATTGTGATAAAACTGTAGCTGGATCGAAAATAATCCAGATTATTATTATTTTCTTGGTTGTACAAATGTTGGTTTTTGAAGGATTTCTAGCAGGACTAGCAGATTCTGCAACAGGTAAACTTGCAAGATTTTGGGTTTTTTTCTTGCCATGTGCATGTGACATATCTGAACTAGGCTGTGTTATTACTTTGGGTCATAGACGAGAGGGTGTGTGCAACAGTTTTGTACTTACTTTGTCATGCTTCTGTAGTGTATATTTAGAGGGTGACTCCTTGAGAGCTGCACACCATGAAGTTTCAATTTCAATGTGTGCCGATTAGTATACATTCAAAGGGACAATAAAGTTGTTCTAAGTTGGTGCGTAACTAGTTATTATAAGCTTGTGGCTGTTTGTCGGTCTGAAATTTTCCATGGCCGTGAGTTGTGGTGGGGGAAATAGAAGTTATTGGGTGTCTTGAGTGATTTTTAAAAATAAGGGGAGGTATAAATAAATCTTTTCCATTTTTTTTATTTTTTAACAACAAGCATAAACAAACACAAACATAAAACAACAAATAAAGCCATCTTTCCACTGTACAGTGTGTTGTACAGTGTGTACATACCTTCCGTGCACGATATCAACAGCATTTTCCTTCTACATTTAAATTATTCATATTATATCAACTATGTTTATTCTATTAGAACCTTATCAGACTTTAATTCTAAATTCACATCATTCTTTTTGAGCCAATCTCAACTATTACATGACCGAATACATAATATCATTCGTTTCATTATGATCAATTATAACATATCATTACCTTATCTTGTCATTACTATTATATTTACATTATAGTCTATTTTATTTCCTTATTTTCTTATAATTGATAAAATAAATCCCAGATTTTATAATATTTATCTTCTTGCTCTCTAATTGCTAATGTCATAAATGTCGTAATCTTAGTGTGGCATGCAATGTATCCCAGAAGTGAGTACACCCCCCCTTAGGTTTTGTCAATACTTAAGTCTTATCTTTTCATGTGACAATGCTGAAGAAATGACGTCTACAATGTAAAGTAGTGAGCATACAGCTTGTATAACAGCGTAAACGTGCTGTCCCCTCAAAATAACACAAGACAACACAACAGCCATTCAGTCTGTTTTGTTATCGCTAGCAACCAAAGTGAGTAGTACAACCGCCGAAGGGACAATGTCCAAATTGAGGCCAAAGTGTCTGTATTTTGTGTGGCCACTATTATTTTCCAGCGCTGCCTTAACAGAGTTCCCCAGAGCTTCACAGGTTGCCACTGGTGTCCTCTTGACGATGTCACAGAGCTGGTGGATGTTAGAGACCTTGCACACCTCCACCTTCCGTTTCAGGAGGCCCCACAGATGCTCCGTAGGGTTTAGGTCTGCATCACCTCTACCGTCTGCTTCTTTTAGCGAGGCAGTGGTTGTTTTGGAGGTGTGTTTGGAGTTGTTAGTTGGAACACGGCCCAGTCTCCAAAGGGAAGGGATCATGCTCTGCTTCCATGTGTCACAGCACATCTTGACACATTTACACTGTTACACAAGCTGTATATTCACTACTTTACATTGTAGCTGTCGTTTCTTCAGCGTTGTCACATAACTAAAGATATACTTAAATATTTACAAAATGTGAGGGGGTGTATTCATTTCTGTGATATACTGTACGTACTGCCCTGGCTGGTTATATTGTGTGATTTAGTTGGTGAGTCACGTTTAGGAAACAATTGAGCCATAAATGCAAGAACTGTCTCTGTCCACACGTTCCCCACTCCAAAAGTGGACTTCCAACTCCCAGAATTCCCCAGCCAGCCTGAAGTCCACAAGGTGTCAAAGTTGGATACCCCTGATCTAGACCATCAACAGAAAAGGTGGAATTCTGTGCGTGTGAACAAAGGGGGAAAAATGCCCTGCCAGGAAACAAAAAGGATATTGAATTTGAAATATTGCCGTTGAGGCACTGAGTGAATGGATGGTTTGTTTGGTTTCTCTCGCCCTCCTAGGCAACCATGGTGAAGGAAACCGGCTATTACGACACTCTGGGAGTGAAACCCAATGCCACCTCGGATGAAATTAAGCGTGCCTACCGCAAATTAGCACTGAAGTACCATCCTGACAAGAACCCCAGCGAGGGCGAACGGGTATGAGCTGAAGTTAGATGGGGGAGGCACTTTGGGGTCAACCTTAGTGTCTGGGACCTCAGTGTGCTTTTGCCAATGGGTAATCTGTATAATCGACTGGCTGTATTTGTAATGATTGCACAGTTCACCCCCAAAAATTGCTACTCATAGAAAAGAGAGTATTTGGAGCTCGGGGCTGAACTGTGGGGTCCTTGGCGCTCACTGAGCTTGGCTGTTTTCTTGCAGACGTTTCATGTCCCAACTAGATAACATTAGCAGTGCTGAGGGATGTAGCACACTGATGATGTTTCCAAGTTGGGTCATGAAACGTCCGCAAGGCAACCAAGCTCAGAGAAGAGCAAGGGCCCTAAAATTGGTGCTAACAGTGGTTTCAGAATGGACCTCTGTTTGAACTGATTGCATAGGACGGGGGTGTGGGTTCAAACTCGTGGGTCAGATGCGTCATGCAGTGGTCATGCCTGTTTTAGCGAAAAAGTCACGATACATCACGTGACACGTTGATACCCCTGGCATGGGACAATCGCCCCACTCTTAACCCGATTCTTGCCTGGTGTAGTCCATAGAATTGTACCACAAGGTCCAGCAACTGAGGTAGCCCTAATGTGCGACGTCATGGGACATATGACGGCAGTTGGAGCAGTGTCAATTGCACTTGGTAAGCAAATCCCATTTGCGACTTCCTGCTGGCTTCCCCAGTGACTTTGCTTTTCGGAAACCAGCAGTGAAGATCGCAAGTGGCAACGGTCGCCCCGCAGCAGCCACAGCTACAACAACAGTCCTAAGTCCCCTCATTCACCAAAGAGCCTCAGTGGCGCAGTGGTTAGAGTGCAATACTGCAGGCTATTTCTGCTGATTGCCGGCTAACTGCAATTTGGCCGTTCGAATCTCACCAGGCTCAAGATTGACTCGACCTTCCATCCTTTCCGAGGCCAGTAAATGAGGACGCAGATTGTTGGGGGCAAAAGACTGACTCTGTAAAAGCACTATAAAGCAGTATATAAGTCTTAAGTGCTATTGCTATTCAGTGCTGTGACAATTTTGCTCCTTCAGCAAGGTCGTTTCCTGCTAACTTTGGTTATGGGAAGCCAACAAGAAGTTAGCTTGCCTAGCAACTGTGGGATCCAAGTAATGATGGCCAGCAGGACTTCTTGTCTCTAAGCAATGCTGAGTGACAAGAAACCCCACTCCCAAACAGTTAAGGACTTATTTGCAATTAGAAAAAATTAACTGTTGCTTCTGATAATTGATCATCCAGGTTGAGGCTGATGGGGTTTGGAATACATCCTTGATTTAGACCTTGGAGAGCTTTCCTAAGACATCCTTCCTGCCTGAAAAATAATCTTCTTCTATTATGCAATTATCCTTATCAGACTGTTGAGCTTTACATTTGACAGAAAAGCAGAGCGTAATTATTTTTAAATAATGAGTGTAGCTAGGCATTACAATTTTATCTGGGAAATATCAGTAAGTTTAAAAAAGAGTGTTTTCATTTGTTTCATTTGAGATGATAAAGAGTCTGGTTTATATCTAAAAGGACTGGTGGAGAAGCAAGAAATATGAATAACATATTTTCAAGCTTCATGGCAATGCACTGTAGAGGGGAAAAGTTAATCGATGAATGCACAGTTATGCATTAACTTTTTAATTTTCAGCTAGAAAGTGAGTTAACATGTTGATGTTGGGTCACAAAAGAATTTGGGAGGGGGGTGCTTTTAGCAACAACATCTGCAACCTTTCTGTACGAGCAAAAAAAAAAAACCCCGTTAATTTCAAATGAATAAAATTATCAAATTTGTCACGTGTGCATATTTTCATTTCAGCACTGATTAAAATGGCCTTTCTGTCTGGAAAGGAGTGTTTGTTTGTACTTTGGCAGGGAACATTTAATTTTTCATATTGTGGAAACATTTGGTTCTTTGCTCAAGTCCCAGGCACAACATCCAGGGTTTTTTATTATTATTATAAATAAAATAATGGTTGACTGCAGTTCTGCTGTGCCACGGTGTATCATCCTTTGTGATCACAGCCTGCAATGCATGGCTGACACAAAGCTGCATTACCTGTCTGCCTGAGGCTGCAATTTCATAATGTACATAACTTGGAAATAATCCCACTAAATTCAGGATGTTTTATTTTTGAGCAAAGGTGCCTCGTGCAAAAGCGTTGAATTCAGTCTTTTCCCAGGTGGACGTGCCAAATTTGAAGGAAATGCCAACATGTTTATTATCTCCAAAGAATCCTTACAATGCACCGATGGAAACTTTGAAAAGGGAATAGTTGCTTTGAGGCTGGGAAGATGAAAGCTAATTCACGGAACTGCTTTAGCGAGTTCTTTTTACATTTTCTCATGCAGGATGTGTTTCCTATAATGCAAATTCCACTCAACATTGCATAAGAGTAGTAGATTAATAGTCTGGGATGATTTTTTTGTGTGTGTATACATTTAATTGCACACTTTTGAGGTGGGATCTGAAGGGTTGATAAAGGGCCAACTTGAAATGCTTCAAACATTTTTTTTGTCCAAATTTTTTTTTAAAAGCATTGTATATAACCAGGGCATTGCATTAAGCAAATTGCAAATGATAATGAAATCCTAGCTTGATTACATCCACTGTTTCATTATATAGTATATTTATAGCTATAGCAGTAGTGAAAATTTCATAATAAAGAAATAGCAAGGTAAATCATTCTTGCAGGCAACAAAAGGGAACATCTTTCAAGTTTGAAGTAAGTAGAATTTGATGCTTCCATTGACAGAAATGGCTAAAGTTGGTAGAACTGAATTTTCAATTTAAGATACAGGTGCGGTTCAAACAGTAAGAAAAGTATTTTAGATTGAAAATTCAGTTCTGCCAATGTATTTTATATAACTGATGGCATTTGAGAAAATAAACTGCAATTTGGGATCTCCCAAGGCAAATTCTCTCCTAGCAAGTTTTTAGTAGACATAGCTAGAGCACCGCAAAACAGGCACTTTAGGAAACATTCCAGGGAATGCATGACTGATCTGAAATCTACACTTTTTAAAAATCTGAAATGAGGACGGTGTCCTATTCTTATGTATAGAAGTTTAGACGTTTTTTTTAAAAAAAGTGAGTTTTTTAAAAGTGCATTTTCCCTGTGTGCTAGCCAGTTATTCAGAGGATCTCTTTCTCTCTCTTAGTTTAAGCTCATTTCCCAGGCTTACGAGGTCCTGTCGGATCCGAAGAGGAGAGATCTCTATGACCAGGGTGGGGAGCAAGCCATTAAAGAAGGCAGCTTAAGTGGCGGAAATTTCTCTTCGCCCATGGACATCTTCGACATGTTCTTTGGTGGCGCTGGCCGGATGAATCGAGAAAGAAGAGGTAGGGGGCTTGTGTTTGAAAAGTGGCCTCACTTCCGTTCCAGCATTGGAGGGAAACAAGAGGTTGCAACATGTTCTACGTCAAAGATCACACAGAAAAAAGTGATATTTTTTTTTAGAGCAAACATTGATTGTGCTTCAATACAGGTGACTCATTGAAAGCCAAGTGGTTTGGAGGGGAGAGAATTGCAAAGCGAAATATTGTAATGCAGGGATCTCCCACCTTGGTACCTATATGACTTGTGGACTTGAACTCCCAGGATTCCTCAGCCAGCATGTCCACAAGTCCTAAAATTGCCACGGGTTAGAGAGCCCTGCTGTAATGAATTCATAGCAGTTTGTTTTTCTCTCAAGACATTGAAAATTCTGGGTATTTTTCCGTGTTAGTGAGTTCCTCTAGAAATTTGTGCAGGAAGAAGGTGGATTCAGACATGAGTTTTGTGGTTTCCGTTCTGCTTGAGAAATGGTAGACTTAGACGAGCAAATGTACTGCTTTGGAAAAATAATTAAATTTTATTGTAACATTAGTCATGCGGCAACAATTTTAACTTTTCTGCTTGTTAGGTGTGCCGGTAGCTGCCGAAAAACTCGAAATGCATCTTGGCTATTGTTAATTGTCTGCATTTATGTTTTAATCAGGTAAGAATGTTGTCCATCAGTTGAGCATCACACTGGAAGACTTGTACATGGGAGCCACCAGAAAACTAGCCCTTCAGAAGAATGTTATCTGTGATAAGTGCAAAGGTAATAATTCCTCGATGAGACGACTGCAAGCTTGGGGTGTAGAAAAGTTGGCCCTTGGCCTCTCAGGAATGTTAGGAACTGCTCTTGCCTTCTTGGCTGAAAATGCTGACCATTTCATACAGTATATTTTAAGACACCAGCTGTGTTTCAAGTAAAGCAGATTTTGTGGCGCTGTGACTCACCAGAAATGTTTAATCCAACCAAAGGAATAGATCTCCAGTCTATATTTGTGTTGGATTCATCTTACCGATGTTGCCTTGAATTAACTTGAATGAAATCTGGTGGGAGATTTATTTTTCTTCTGCCTCAATCCAGCTTTTTCAGAATGTTGCCATTAAAAAGAAGCATTAAGCAAAAATAAAACGAATCTGTTCAGAAAGTGGACTATAATCATCTTCTTGATAACTCCTCCGATTTGTGAAATTTCACACCATCCTCTCAACAAGAGGATTCCCACACACAGCTTTTCAGAACCATTTGCAAATATGAGAAATGGGAAGTAAATAAAATAAGTTTTGCTTACTATTTTGGTCGAGTGTCCTACACAAACGTGATAGGCCAAATAAGGCAATTTTCTGGGTGTTTTTTTTTTTTTTTGCCAGAATGCATAAAAAAATACCCCTAGTTTTTACGGAGAGGCAATAAACTGTGTGTTGACTGAAATGCAGACAGTTGAAATGTAGTTCTGTCTTCCCTGAATTTTAGATATAATGCAGTCCCAATCCTGTTCTCACAGGGGAGTCTGCTGGAAGCCCTATTCATCACCATAGAGATCAGTCTTCAATTTGGAGAGCTGAAAAAAAAACCTGTGATGGCCCAAAGGGGCATGGCACAAAGGCAACACAGTCAAATAAGCAATAAGAGTCCCTTTATCATCTCCCAACTTTGCCCCCAATGTCCAAGTTACCTTCTGGCTGGAGAAAAACTCTCCCAGGAACAGCCTTTAAGTATAGAAAATTACGTCCAAAAATGAGCAACACCAACTGAAGCCAAACTGAAGTAATTAGTTTGGCAGGGCAGGAGGAAGAATTTCAGACTTGAAGGCACGGAAAAACTCACAGTTGGGAAGATGCCAGGAACACAGAGAAGCCACTATGATACAAAATAAAGTCACATTTTCTCCCAACAGCCTGCCTTTCTTATCAACTGTCTTCCCAGCTGTGGCTAATGAAGGGAATCGGGGCCCTTTCCTCCCCCGTAAGCCATGCAATCCACGTTGCTCTCTTCTCCGTCCCTCTGGGTGCCCTAGGATGAAGAGGGAGTCGGCTTGGGACTTCATCTGAACTCCCTCTCCTTTGTTCTACCTCTCTCCTGCTCTGGACTGTCCCCTTCCCCAGCCTTCAAAGCCAACAGAGCTACGCTCCCCCTCCTTGTCAGGGGTCCGGCTTCCTCCTCAGATTCAGACTCTGACATGGGCGTGACAAAACGCATTTGTGTACGTGTGGTTCGTGCGTCATTCATACTGTCAGGATTCCAGTTTGCAAGCTGGCACACTGCTTACCCCCCCCCTTTTTTTTTTTGTTGACAACCATAGAAATATTTCATGAGTTGACCTATATATTTATGTGTGTGTCTGTTTCTTCTTCCCAGGTTACGGTGGGAAAAAAGGGGCCGTCGAAAAATGCCCCACTTGCAAGGGCCGAGGTGTCCAGGTGTTGGTCCAGCAGATCGGACCTGGCATGGTGCAGCAGATTCAGACCATGTGTCCGGACTGCAAAGGCCAAGGAGAACGGATCAACCCCAAGGACAGGTGTACCAACTGCAACGGCAACAAGGTGGTTAGAGAGAAAAAAATTATCGAAATCCACATCGATAAAGGTAAGAGTTGGAATGCTGCAAGTGGGCATGGGAGACGGCTGTGGAGCTCAGTTCTGCTAGAGAACCTCAGGAGCTAAAATCTTGGTCGTCGTAACTACCCCAGTGTCAAGGTTCCGGCAGTGACCCCAATGAAATCATGCGTCTTGAGCCAAACTTCCAAAACGATCCTTCCAAAAAGGATTTATTGGGAGTTAACATGTCCAGCACTGCCTGGGTGTAGCCGACTCTGAGGCCCATCATCCATTGTCACTCTTGACCCTGGTTTCCCCTCCACCCCTTGGGTATATCAATTCATATTCTCCAGTGGGACACCTCCATAGCCCAGAGTCATCAATCATGCTCTCCAGTTAGAATTTTGCATAGCAGAAACTTCAGTCACCTAGTTACTATCTTTGAAAAAACTATTTATGGAATGCACTTTCAATTTCTTTCCAAGCTGCCCTTTCAAGCCTCTCCCTCCCCCCCCCGCCCCCCGTTGCCAACTCTAAAAAGACCCTAGAAATGTTTGATGAGTTGACACCAGGACTTTTCAAACCCAAGCAGACATTTTGGTACCGCTGCTCTGTGAGAAGTTAACCTAAGTGGCAAAGTTTTTCACCTCTTGTGGTAAAAGGCCGTTCTTGACATTCTTCAGAACTAAATTTTGGTTCCTCGTGATAATTTTTGCCACATGCCAGACTGGCTCCCCTCAACTCCTGTTCAGCCAACAGGTTTCTGAAATGTCTTTAGTATTAGAACTTGCAGGTGGGCAAACGTGTTCTTCTCTTCTTTTACATTCTCAGTTGCAAACACAGGCGAATACATGAATAAAAGCGTGAAGGTGTTCAGTTACGATTTGCACCAAAAATCCCTGACCGTTGGAAGAACATCACACAGAAATACCTTGCTGTGGTCAAGACATTCCCCCCCACCCTTTGTGGTAGGGAATCAGTTGAATCTAAGTGAATCCCTTGGTTGTTAGTCACGCATTTTCATGAGTCAGGGGGACTCCTTTCCTGATTCAGTCTGATTTCTCCAGTGCTCTCCTCTGTTGTGATGACCCAAAGGGACATGGCACAAAGGCAACACAGTCAAATCAGCAAGAAGAGTCCCTTGATTATCTCCAACTTTGCCCCCCAATGTCCAGAGAGAAAAAATTTCCTAGGAACAGCCTTTAAGTGGAGGAAATTCAGTCCGAAAAGGAAGTACATACAAACTGTAACTAAAAATCCACAGAAACCACGCTGCAGCAATTAAATTGACGGGGAAGGAAAAGTAATTGCAGATTTGAACGGTCAGCCAAACACACACACTTGGGAAGACGCCAGGAACCCCCCAGATAAGCATCAGCATAAAAGATAACTCATGATTTGCTTCCAACAACTTGCTGTGCGCAGCTTTCCTTTTTAAACACTGTGTTCCCAGCTGCAGCTAATTAAGGGAATCAGGGCCCTTTTCTCCCCTGTAAGCCATGCAACCCACATTGCTCCCTTTGAAGAGGGGGTGGGCCTGGATCTTTCTCTGAATTCCCTCTCCCTTGCTCTACCTGTCTCCTGCTCTGCCCAGCCGAACTTTGCCGTTCCCCAGTTTCCTCCACAGCCAACGGAGCCACACTCCCACTCCTTGTCAGCTGCTCGGCCTCCCCTTCCGAATCTGATTCCGACAGGGGCATGACATCTGTTTTCTAGGTATGAAAGATGGCCAGAAGCTCGTCTTTCATGGAGAAGGCGATCAGGAACCTGACCTAGAACCAGGAGATGTCATTATCGTACTGGATCAGAAAGATCACTCTGTATTTCAGAGGCGAGGCAACGACTTAGTGATGAAAATGAAAATCCAGCTGACGGAGGCCTTGTGCGGCTTCAAGAAGACCATTGAGACACTGGATGACAGGTTCCTTTTAATAACCTCCAAACCAGGTGGGGTTGGCTCTTTTTGGGGGGGTGTCTTTGTGTGTAAATGTAGATCCATATTTACATTTTACACATGGTGTCACGATGGCTCTTCCAACAGGTGAAGTGATCAAGCACGGAGACATCAAATGCATCGTAAACGAAGGGATGCCGATTTATAAGTCTCCGTTGGAAAAAGGTTCCTTGATAATACAGTTTCTGGTAAGCAACTTGGCAGTTGCTTTTTTTTTTTTAAGTTGATTTAATGCAGGCGTTGGAGGGTGAGCTGATCTTAGCAATTAAAATTTGGGGTTTTGTGCCTTTAATTATCTGGGCCTGCTATAAACTCCTGTTGAACTCTGAATTGGTGAGGGAATGTGAGAGTTTTTGATAGCAGCACATGAAAACAGTTCGCTGCATAAACAAAAGCCACATTTTTACCAGATTTTATACATCATGATGCATCTCCAAGCTGCTTGTTTGCGGGGCGTGGCCTGAATTCAGAATCAAAATAAGAGCTGGACGGTACCTTGGAGGTCTTCTAGACCAACCACCTGCTCAAGCAGGAAATCCTAAACCCATGATGGTGAACCTATGGCATGCATGCCACAGGTGGCACGTAGAGCTATATTGTGCGGGCACGCAAGCCCCGGCCAATGGTAGCTGCACTGCACATGCATGCGCCTTCCAGCTGATTTTCAGCCCGTTTGAGGCAGTTTTTGCCCTCCTGGAGACTTTAAGGGAAGCCTCTGGAGCCTTTGGAGGCCAAAAAATGAGCCTTCTGGAAATACCGGAAGTGCCGAAATGGACCCATTTCTGCCCTCCCAAGGCTGCAGAGGCTTTCCTTGAGCCTCCAGGAGGGCAAAAACAGCCCAAAAATCAGCTGGGAGGCGTGTGTGTGTGCAGTGCAGATAATGGGGTGGGGTGAGGGTGTTGCACGGGGGTGGGGGGGGCGGCACATTGCATTGTGGATGCTGCATATGCTTTCAGCATACCACCACAAAAAGGTTCATCATCCCCGTCCGAAACCATTTCAGACAAGTTGAATCCACCCATTTCAACGGTTCCTTCAATAAAAACAAACCAATGACGACGGAGCATGAGCGAGTCAGACTTGTGGCAATTCCTGACCTTGACTCGAGTTCAAATTCTCTCTCCCCCCCAGGTTGCCTTCCCCGAGCATCACTGGCTTTCCAACGATCAGCTCCCTCTCTTAGAAGCTCTGCTGCCTCCCCGGGAGGAAGTGATGGTTTCCGAAGAGATGGATCAAGTCGATCTGGTAGAATTTGATCCCAAAGAACGAACGTACCGAAACCACGGCGAAGCCTATGAAGAGGACGAGGAAGGCCCAAGGACGGGGGTCCAGTGCCAGACCTCGTGAACCGAGCGGACTCTGGGCGCGTGGAGAGTTCGTCAGAACGCCAGGAACCGTGGCCGGGGGGCTCCGTTGGTCGACTTTGGCGTGGTGAATGGCTGTATATTAAGTTCTGTTTCATATTTATGTGTTCGTGTTGTAAAAAAAGGAAAGAAACGGATCCGTGTAACTTGGAACCTCACTTTGCAGCTATTGGATATAAATAAGATTTTTTTTTTTTCTTACTTACACTAAAGTAACCATCCCATGCCTGTAGTTTTTCTGGCTGCCTGGGGGCTACGGAGAATGTTTGCTTGGGGTTATTAAAGCAGAAGTGAGCAGGGCTTTTCTTTTTTCTTTTTTTTTTGAGAAACGTGCCTGTAAAGGTTTCCCCAGCAGGAGTTAAAACTTCGAAATGTTGCCACTTCACCTTAAACAAGATTGTCTCCATATCCTGGATTACTGAATAGGTATTTTATCAAAATAAAGTATCAGGACCACTTTCTGGCGTGGACCCTGAGCTGGTGGCTCTAGGTGGGAATTGTGCCACTACTAACAGGGAACCTGATGGAAAGAGTTTGGAGAGGGGTACCTCATCCACCGGATGTACAGGTAGTCCTTGACTTTACAACAGTTTGTTTAGCGACCGTTCAAAGTTACAATGGCACTGGGAAAAAAGGGGACTTAGGACAGTTTTTCACACTTACAACTGTTGCAGCATCCCCATGGTTGCATGATCAAAATTAGGGCACCTGGCAATGGATTCATATTTATGACGGTCACAGTGCCTGCAGTAATAATCTTGCGTGCCAACAGCTTCGTCTGCCAAGGCGATTATCTGAAGCATTTAAGGAATGTACTGCTTTCCCCCTCTCCCTTTCTGTTGGCAACTAAAAAGACCAAAGGAGTATTTTTTAGTTGACACAGGGAAGCTGTGGCTAACTTAATAACTGGCAAGAAAGGTCATAAAACGAGGCAAAATTCACTTAACTGTCTCGATCAGCCACGGAAATGTTGGGCTCCATTGCGGTTGTAAGTCCAGCACTACCTGTATTCCAAATCGAAATCCATTACAGCAAAGAAACCAAAGAAAGGGTACATTGTGTGGTTTTGTTTGGCAATAACACCACAAGGATTGTTGTGACTTGCCAAGGATTGTGGAGGCCACCCAGCCAACACTAAAGGAAACTTGAGCCCAATTCTGTAGCTACGGACAATCCTTCAGGCGGATTTGCACCACTATCAGAACGCGATATTGTGATTCTGCAACACCACCAGCAGCGCCGAGAGGAGAAAAACCGAATCGCTGCCCAGATTCCACAGCAAGGGTTTTATTTAGCTTCAAAATAATTAAAAAATACAAAAAAAAAAATATAGCAAAATGCCCACCTAAATAATTTTCAGATTTCCATCTGTTACAATTTTTCTTAATCCAAAAAAAGAAAAAGAAAAAAAGTATCAAAATACTTTCGGACACCTTGACATCGTAGCTGTCGCAAGAAGAAACCTTAGACGGGACAATCGTAAACGTGGATTTCTTGATCGTCCCCAACGGAGACAATTTTGGAGCCGTTCCCGTTGTACTGCACGCCCCAGACCTGGTGGGGGGGGAGGGAGAGAGAGAAGGGACCAGCCAGTTAGAAGGAAGGACAGCGGGGGATGGGCTGCCCCAAAAAAGAGCCTCTCCAGCTCTTGGATCTCCCTACCTGGTCTTGGTGGTCAAAGAAGGTGTGGGCGCAGGTCCTGGAAGGCACGTCCCAGACTTTGACCGTTTTGTCTGATGAGCTGGAATTTTTTTTTTTTTTTTTTAAAAAGAGTCGGCTCACTTAATTCCAGCACTCCTCCCTCCTGCTACGGCTGCTTGTAAAGTTACGTGCTCTTAGGAAATTGTTCATTGATTAGATTTCTAACCTGCCTTTTCTACAATTAAATTTTCATTGATTATTAGATTTGGATGATAAATCTAGCAAAGGCCCATTTTAGAGAGATTCCTTCCCTCCCTGCCTGTCTGCATCTTCCTTCCCCCTCCTTTCTTCTCTCCATCCTCATTTTCTCTTTCCTTCCTCCTATTCCTTCCATCCATCTTCTTTCCTCATCTTCCTACTTTCTCCCCTTTATTTCCTCTTTCCCTCTTATTCTTTCTTCTGTCCTTCCTTCCATCTTCCTACTTTCTCCCCTTTATTTTCTTTCCCTCCTATTCCTTCCTCCATCCTTCCTTTCATCTTCCTACTTTTTCCCCCTTTTATTTCCTCTTTCCCTCTTATTCCTCTCTCCATCTTCCTTTCATCCTTTTTTTCCTCATCTTCTCCCTTCCGTCTCTCATTTTCTCTTTCCCTCCTTCCACTTCATCTGTCTTTGTACCTTCTGTTCCTTTTCCTTCCCCCTTCCCTCCCTCCCCCAAATATATATATCTCCCACGTAAAATTGGAAGTATCTAGGCGACGTTTCGATGAAGTCTCATTCATCATCTTCAGGCTTGCGTCTTCGGCTTTGTGCTTTTCAGAGTTCAGTCAGTTTACGCGGGAGAAAACCCAAATTACCAAAGATCCACATACAAATACCCGTGAGAACCTCAGAAAACACACATACATACATACATACATACATACATACATACATACATA